>CAUYSK010042576.1:0-64106 GCA_963575035.1 Avahi laniger | reverse complement strand
TTGTTTGATTTTTTCTTGCTGATTTGCTTGAGTTCTTTGTAGATTCTTGTTTTTAGTCCTTTATCAGATATATAGCTTGTGAATATTTTCTCTCATTCTATAGGTTGTCTATTTGTTCTGTTAATTATCTATTTGGTTGTTCAGAAGCTTTTAATTTAATCAAGTTCCACTTATTTTTGTTTTTACTGTAATTGCCATTGGGGTCTTCTTCAGAAATTCTTTGCATAGGCCACTATCTAGAAGAGTTTTTCCAACATTTTCTTCTAGAATGCTTATGGTTTCATGCCTTACATTTAAGTCCTTTATCCATCTTGAATTAATTTTTGTGAGTGGTGAGAGATATGGATCCTCTTTCATTCTTCTGCATGTAGCTATCCAATTTTCTCAGCACCATTTATTGAATAGGGATTATTTTCCCCAGTGTATATTATTGTCTGCTTTGTCAAAGATCCATTGGCTGTATGTGGATGGTTTTATGTCTGGGTTTTCTGTTCTATTCCATTGCTCTATGTCTCCACTTTTGTGTTAATACCATGCTGTTTTGGTAACTATAGCCTTGTTGCATAGTTTGAAGTCTAGTAATGTGACGACTCATGATTTGTTCCTTTTGCTTAAGATTGCTTTGGCTAGTCAGGGCCTTTCCTGTTTCCACACAAAGTGTAGAATTATTTTTTCTAGATCTGTGAAATATGATGCTGGTATTTTTGGAGATTGCATTGAATCTGCAAATCACTTTGGGTAGTACGGACATTTTAACAATGTTGATTCTACTGATCCATGATCATAATATGCTTTTCCACTTGTTTGTATTATCTGCTATTTCTTTCCTCAGTGCTTCATAGCTCTATTTGTAGAGATCTTTTACTTCTTGGGTTAAGTATATTCCTAGGTACTTTATTTTCTTTGTAGCAGTTGAGAGAGGTATTGAGTCTTTGATTTGCCTCTCAGTTTGACTGTTATTGGTATATAGGAATGCTACTGATTTCCATACATTGATTTTATAACCTGAGACTTTGTCAAATTTATTTATCAATTCCAGGAGTCTCTTGGTAGAATCTTTGGGTTTTTCTAAATATAAGATCATATCATCTGCAAAAAGCAGTAGTTTGACCTCCTCTTTCCTGACTTGGATACCCTTAATTTCTTTCTCTTATCTGATTGCTCAGGCTAGGACTTCCAGCATTATGTTGAATAGAAATGGTGACAGTGGGCATCCTTGAAATAAATAAATAAATGGATAGATGGATGGATGGATAAATTGATAGAAGCAGGCAGGCAATTCAAAATTTTTGCTACAAAAACTTCAGGATTTATCTTAAAACCTCTGACAGTAGTTGGCACCAGTTGAGTTTACGAGGCAACTGCATTTGTAGGAAAATTGGTAGGGGAGGCTGCTTTGTCTGATGATCTGCATAAGCAGTAACAAACCCGAAGCACTTGCATCTAGGAGTGGCATTTCCTAACAAAGTAGCCACTCAAACTAAAATGTCTCAAACCTTAAAAGAACCCTACAACATGCCACATCTTTTTAGCAAAACCTTCACAATCTTATGCCACCATGCACCCAAAGTGTCAACCCAGAAAAGGAAAAGATAAAATGATATATTTTCTTTGTTACAATGCTTTCCCCCCTTGAACACACACACACACAGAGGAATTCCAATGGGTACAAGCTATTCTTTCTAGGAGGAGGGGGAAAGAGATAATCATGACAAATTATCCTTTTTCCAAGTTATCATCATCTTGCTCTGTCTCTGTCAAATTGTTCCTCAAACACAGCAGCCTGCAAGCCCTGCTCAGCCTCCCGCCTCGAGTGCTATTTATACCTTTTGGATCAAACCAGCACTTTTGCATATCTCAGCCATTTCAGGGGCTGTGATGATGAACTGCTCTGTTTTCTGTCATTCCCATCAGAGTCGCTCGTGGTCACATCCCTGAATATCTGTAAGGACAATGCGTTCCACAATCACTTCAACCTAAATCTGTCGATAATTATGATAGAAAGGAATAGTCTCAGTTTCACCCATGAAGGAATGGTTCATTTTTCAAGCCTACATGTTGCTTCCAAATTATTTGCAAGCAGCAACACAACCTTGATCTACAACTCTGCAAAGAAGTGGTCATGAGCTTCTTTTTTATTTTTTTAATTTCCCCTGGAAACAAACCATGATTTCTCCTAAGAAAAGACTGTTATTTCTTCTTAAACAATTTTATTTCTTTTCACAACTGTTTGTTGGGTCTTGGCTTCTTTTATTGAAGCGGATACTTACTCAAGGAAACAAAACTCAAAATCCAAGGTGGTGAAGCTGAGAGGGGGTAAAAGAAAGAAAGAAAAGGAAAGAGTGTTGCAAAGAAAGGAGAGAGGATATGGATGGAAACTATGATGTTAAAGAGATGATAATGTTTTGTCTTGGAATAATAAGCTTAGCAGGACTTTGCAGCTGCTTCTATCCAATGATTTTTCTGGATGGAAAGTAACTTAAAGTGGCTGCAGAATTTTTAAGCTTCCCGAGGATGGATTCCAAGCTTCCTTTACCATTCTCATTTCTCCCACTGCGTTTCCTCCCTTTCTTTAGTCAGCATCCTAGGAATTTATATCCAAAGTATTTTAAATTACTAGATGTGGTTTTACTCAAAACAAATTATTGATGCTACAAAACCAGGAGGTTTAAAACTGAAAATGATACTTTAGTAAAACTTAAAGAGAGTATAAGAGGAAGGGTAGAAGAAGAGGAAAATTTTTAAGAACTATAAGGCTACTTTTTCCAACCCATCAGGAATCCACACATTTGGAAAATTCAAGGAAACCCACGGTGTTTACTGGAAACTTATTGGATTCTAAACAATAAATTAGGCTGTATTTCACTCATCTCCCCACTTGGGTTTAGGAAAATGCATAGGAAGGAGCTTCACGCTGGCCAGCATTTCCCTTAACTCTCAAACGAGGAACGTAGTAAGCAGCCAGCCTGTGCCTCCATGACCTCAAAGGAAAAATTAGCCTCCCCATTTAATTTCTACCCGGGGGGAGAGTGGAAAGAGTACAGGATGTGGAATCAGGGAACCTGGATCAAATCTTGACTATTTATGGTTATGTACTAAGTCTCAGTTTCCATACCCTTAAAATTAGAATAATAATTAAAAATCTGTGAGCATTTAATAACATATGGATATACAAAAAAAGAAAAAGAAAAAACCAGGTAAACTTAAAAGTTCTGTGTATATTGTTTATCACCACTAACTGTCCCAGCTCAAGGGGAGGACCAGCCCCCACATCATCCTCATCATTTGGCTGTGGCATTTGCTCCCACAAAAGTAGCCTCAGAGGTTTCTGTTTACCCTCTGGGTGTGCTCAAGCTCTGTAAAAGGGCAAAATGAAGTTAAAGAGACGACCCTTTCCTCCGCAATTAAAATATGTCTCTGGACCAAAATGAAGACATTTAAAACAAAATTAGAAGTATTTTCCACATATTTCTAACAATGGAACAAGGTCATTTAAAAAGCAGAAAGGAAAGCAAGACAGAAACAAATTATTTGCTTTAACAATAATAATAGCAAACTTATATAGTGCCCTCTCCATTTAACCCTCAGTCTAACCCCATGAAGTAGGTGTTCTTAGTATCCCATTGTGTAGATGAGGAAGCTGAGGCAGAAGGCATGGGGGTGACACATGCCCAGGATCTCCTAGCGCGTGAATGCCCATATGGCTGGATTCTGGTTAATTTGAGCATGCAGCCCAGAAACAACTGCGCTATGGGGTTGGCAATGCAGGGGACAGACATGTCTTTCTGCGGTTCCTCTCTACATCGAAGATAAAATTCGAGCCATTTAACAATACCCACAGGGCCCTCCAAGGGGAAACAACCCCTCCAGCTTCACATCCTGGCCCATCCTCCCACACGCCAGCCACAGCCACCTCTGCCTTTCCTTTAGGTGTCGCGCCCTGCTCCATACACTGTCCTAATCCACATGGATGCTTCCCACCTCCATTCCCTTTGTCTACACGGCTACATTCCACCATCTGGGACATCTCAACTCAACCCTCAAACTCAGTTGTACCCACATACTCCTCATATGCACCCTTCCTCTGGTTCACAGTAGGCATGATGCATTCCCCCTGACAGAGTAACAGTAGCCTCTGCTTCCTCCCCTCTCTCCATAACCAGCCTCTGAATTCCTTGAAGAGGGACAGCATGTCATCTCTTCATTTATGATATGGAACATAGCGTCTACCAGGTAGTAGCTGCTAACAAATGGTGTTGACGGAATGAAAGGACAAGAGTAGAAATGTGCAGGAAAAAATACTTACAATACTAATATTGATACCCATAATAGTATATCTCTTTGGTGTTTTACAAACATTTTCATGGATCTGTTTTGCCCTCAGAGGATTTTATAAATGTCAAATGCTTTGTCATGAAAACACATATTTGCAAGTTATCTGTTCACCCCAAACCAATAAAATTGCTACATAATTTCTATATCCAGGTGTATAAATGTCCTGATTTAAAATCTCCATGTTTTTCCTGTTCTTCTTCTTCTCTTCCATCTGTAATAAGCTTCATTTGGGCCACATTTTTATACATTTATAGATTTCTCTGACGTCCTAGAGAATCTATAACCTCCACCATAGGCCTTCATTCTTCTTTTTTCCCTTTCTTTCCAATATAATTCCCACAAAGTCTCTCTTTGAACAACAGCGGGACTCTCTTTTTAGTTTTGGCTCAAAATCAGCCCTCTGGCTCCAAAGTCTTTTGCTGTGGGGCATGAAGATGTCTCGAACTTTCTGCTGTCTTTCAGTAGCAGTTGTGCATAACGTTTGGTAACTATCTCTTTCGTTCCTATGCCTCTCTTTTCTGTGTCTCCTTGTCTTCTATTCACTGATCTTTCGAACTGTGCTCTGGGGGTCAGTGGGGACTCCTGAGAACCCCAGCAAGGTTTGTGAAGACAGTGGCAGGTGGGGCTACCCCTCCCCCAACCTTCCACCCACTTACTTGCTCTGTGACTCCAGCAAGTTACTTAATCTCTTAGACCCTCATTTTTTACATCCACAAAATGGGATGATAATATTCATTTCAACAGGTTTAAATAAGGATTAAAGATAATATATGTAAATCATAGAATACAAAATAGGTACCTAATAAATGTAACTAAAAATAATTTTGTTGCTCTTGCTCTTCCTGCTACTATATCTCTTATCATGCTTACCATAAGCAAACAAGTTCCTCATGTGTGAATCTTGTCCTCAGACCATTGAGGTCACTGTGCTATAGGTTGTTACCATTATCTGATTGAGACCTGCCAATAAGGCTGCTCACCTGTGGCTAAGTGTAGGGATATCCCTGAAGCTGAGGCCACCTATAAAAGAAAGTGGTTCTTCAGAAAAGAGACAAGAATTGTGAGGGTGGGTTCTAGGTAGGCAGGAGACAGAGTTTCACTTCTCTCTCTGGATCCAAAGTCAAGGAGAGATGTCTGAAGCTGTTCTCCTGAAAGGTGGATGACAGAAGGGTGACCCCTCTGTGAAGAGGGAGAGACAACTAGGCAGGGACCCTTATGGGAACCTCAAGCTAAAAACATATAACTTAAATGACTATCTAGATTCACAAATCCTCTGTTTATTTTCCTATTTCTAGCTCTAAGCAAGTCTTGTCGCACAGCTCAGCTGGAGAGTGAGTGAATCTTTTACCTATATAGTTTCCCAAAATGTTAAAGGCAGAAGGTGTTCTTTAGAGGACAGCATCACGGTGGCAGCAATAAAATGTGAGAAGTACCAGAAGGGAGGCAAAGATTGGGAAGAAAGGCTGGTATCTGTTGATTCATTTGCCCTTTCCCTTCAGGAAATGATACTTATAGTGCCAACTTGGAGGTATCTGGGTCTTATTTTTGTTAGGAATGTGAAACTTCCACTTAAGTACTAAGCAGGTCCTGTGGCTTCTTGGGGAGTTCAGGGTGTTTCTTGCTGTTATCCTTGCCCTGGGCGTCCCTCGTTTATAGAGCTATAAAAGCATCTGGCATAGATAAATCAAGACACCAAGCAGGAATCAAGCACTCAGAACATAATTTCAACAAAACCCTAAACCAAACACACAAATTGATAGACACCTCAGCAGAACAAAATACTCTTTCACCCTAGACACCATCCATGATGATGGAGCCCAAGAAGGTGCCCCAGCTCTTCAAATCTGTGCCAGGAGAAGTCTGAGTTCTTTAATATCAGCTGAGCCTTCCACATGCCTTAATAGGCATTGTTCTTACTGTCTGCGGCAAGTTCCTTCTCCGTCCCCTCCAATGATGATCCAAACCCTTCCACTCACCTCCAGCCCCCATCCCTGTCCTTCAGATGCTCTCACAGAAAATACTCCACAGACAAAGCAGGTGATCCTTCCTGGAGGTCCTTATCCTCTTTCCTCTGCACCAACAAACATCCCACGCCCACGTTATTGTGATCTTCTCCCTCCAACAGCCAAGGAAGAAATGTTCCTCCCCTGCTCCAGACACATTCTTCCTAATTATTCTTTGTTGTGTCCTTTCCCGACAATGGTCCTTCAACTTTTGATGATTCAAATCCTCCCTTTCTACTGGATGCTTCCCCTACAACTGGGAAACATGAGCAAGTGTCTTCTAACTTTCATGTCCTCCCCACTCCCCTATCCCTATATCCCTGTCTGGTAGCCACTGCCCTCTCCTTCCCTCTTTTCGATAAGCAAATATCTAGAAAGAGTTGTCCACTTTCACTGTACTTACATTCTGTCATTCACTTCTCAGCTCAACCCTAGATGCTCTCACCAAGAATAGCTATGAGCTGCACTGCACAAGCCAATGCACGCTTTCTACTCCTCACCTCTGCTAGCCCCAGCCTCTTGCCCTCAGCACCACCACCAGCTCAATTATCTGGGAAACATCTATTTGCCCTTAAGATTCATTTTGTGAGTCAACTCCTCCATGACTCTTCCCAGGCCTCTCTAGGCAGCAAGGGCGACTCCTCCTTCCTGGCACTCAGGCAGCACCCCATGCACACCTCTGGTACACCTCTTCGCACCTTGCACGACGTTTAACTCTTCACAGCTCTCTCTGCTCTCCTGATCTGTAAGTTCCTTGAAAACACAGGCACTGTGTTTTCAGTACCTGGCATGGAGGCCTCCAATGAATGTTTTTGAATTTAACTGAATTCATTCTAGTCTTTTGTCACTAAAGAGCAAGTTGAAATAACATTTATTTGTTTATATAAATCTTGTGGACTAATTTAAACTAGAACCAAGTCTCTGTGTTTTTTTCTATAAATATTAAACAAGAAGAAAATTCAAGCATGAAAATGTTCTCCACATTGACTCTAAACCTCACACGTTTTGATTAAGGTTCACAATTGTCACACGTTTAGGTACGTCACGTGCACCGTGGTTACACACTGATGGGTAAGACGAGAGGAAAGGAGCCTGTCTGGGAAGGGACCGCGGTGCAGCTGAAAGAATCCTAGACCAGGAAGAAAGACACTTGGCTTCTACTCTCGGCTCCGCTAATAACTCACTTGGTTGAGTCCCCTCTTCAGTCACCACATCTGAAAAATGATAGGCTTGAATTAAATGATCGATAAGAGCACTTCCTGCTCTGAATGGCTAAAATTCTATTTTGTTCTGGCTTAAAAGATTTGATGTATGGAGTACAGATGAAGGTCACAGATTTCAAGAGGCTGACGAACTGTGGAACTAGCCTCTGGGAAGGGATTTCAGTGAGGATGTTGACGTCCACAAGAAAGTCAACCATGCGTGGAATTCAAGGTGACTTCTTCATCTGTAAAATGGGGGTAATGATGGTCACCTAAATTCATCCACACGGTAATCGTGAGGATCGATTTAGCTGATGCGTGTGAAAATGCAATATCAGCAATCAAGCACTTTAAAAAAAGTGGGCTTTTTTATTTTTCATGATGAATTATTAATAATACTAGTCAGCTACAGGGCAGAAACTACAGTAGAAATTTCTCTAGAACTTAAAACACATAAATCAACAACTACTCTGTCCTATTCAGTTAAGAGCAGGTTCTCTTACATTTGCCTATGAAAGATACTAGATCTGAAACTTCTAAGAGCCATCTAGACTCACCTTAACCACAGTCAGAAAGATTTACAAAGTTTACACTGACATTTGAAATATATCCATATTGTATTTCTAATAATAATAATAGTAATAACAGCAATAGTATTTGGGATGCACTTTAGAGTTTATAAAACACTTTCACTTTACCCATGATGACACTGCATCTCAGAGAGGTTAAATCACCCGTCTAATGCTTCACAGCCTAATAAGACAGAGACACTCTGGTTAGAGTGAGGTAAACCAGGTTTCCCAATTTCCCATGGAACCAGTAAGAAAATTTCTAAAACACATATATAAATACACAGACAAAGTGATACATGTGATAAATACAACTGAAATTCCCCATGCTACAGAGCTCATAAAAATGATCAGTGTATGTGTATAAAATTTTCATTGTCTGAGAATGAAAAACCTGACAAAAAGGCCAGAGAAATGTGGCCCCAATCACACAGCAGTATCTGAAAATTCACCAAGTCCAACTTGGCAATTGGGAGGTTTGCTCTTAGGCAGATGGCAAACAAGGTTTCATTTTCCAAGGTGATAGCAGGCAAGCAGGCACAGGGAGAATAGCAAACACACACACACACACACACAGCAGAGATCTCCAAAAACCTCAGGCCTTCATTGTATAAACACATGGGTAAAGCAGTCACAAATCAAAGGAAGTGGCACTTGCCTGGAGATATTTCCTAGGATATACCGTCTGCCTTTTATTTCACTAAGCACCACTTTGTAAAATTAGAACGTTCATGAGATTCCTAACACCACACGAGTCTGAAAACTCAGGAGAGGCTGGGAACTTTCTTAATCGCTGCCTTTCACAGGCTGGCGGGGTCTAGGGGTACTAGGTGGCAGATTGGAGGCTGAAGCCAAGAGGAACGTTCAAAGAAAGCCTCTCCCTGACTCCCCCTTAATCAGCAGGTGAATTTGAGGGAATTTGCCCTGGGACTATAACATCTACACTGTCACTTTAATCAAGAACCTGAATTTTTTAAAAAAAATTTCTAAACCAATGCAGTAACACCCTAACTAGAATCTGAGTCCCCTAATCTCACTCCCCTCCAATCCGTCTCTTCGGTGATAAGCAGTGATTTTTGTAAAATGCCAATCTGACCACGACACACTCAATTAAAACACACACACACACACCAGCACCCTTCCAATAAATCACAGCTGCCTGCAGAGTAAAGGCTAAATTCCCCAGTGCTGAATCTAAGATTCCCTCATCCTTTGGCTCTATCCTGCATCTCACCCTCAACCCTGCAGTTCAGCCTCCCCAGGTTAGTTTTACCTCCCACAGGCACCATAGTCTGTCATGTCCCCATGCCCTGACTCAAGCCAGGCTTTCTGCTGGAAATGCCTTTTTCCTTGACCATTAGGCTAACTCCCATCATGTTTCAGAGCTTCAGCTCAAATATCACCTGGTCTAGACGTCACCATCCCACCCCATCCCCAAGAAAATTAGTTGCCATCTCTGTGGTGATAACATGCTCCTACAGCCCTGTGCTGGTTTTTCCTGCACTGTCCCTGGTATATTATGACTGCCTCTCTTCTTGTCTTTTGCCCCAACTAGACTGTGATGGTGGGGACTGTGTCTTACACACCTGTATATTCCCAGTTTTGAGAGGGGACACAGATGTTCAATGTGAGTTTGTCAAAAAAAGGCCCATGGAGCATTTAGGGAACTCTCTAAGCACGTGGCAAAGGTACTGGGCACTGCATGTAGGATGTATCAGGGTCTCTTTCTAACTGTGCTAAAGGGTGGGGGAGCAAATTGCTGGAGTGGAAAAGTGAGAGCTCACCCATTTGCTCCCAAACATTGCTTCACAGACCACATTCAATTTCTAATAAAATTTTTATGAGGGTTATAATAAAGTAAGAATAATGAGATTTTCCACGATTATTCCCTTTCTCCTTATTTTTTCATGCTAAGATATCTTTGTTTTAATATGATAAATGGACTGGTGGTAGACAGCAGTTTTGTTTGGGTTTCGCTTATTTGTTGTGTGCCCTTACTCGGCAATCTCAAAATAAGCAAGTCAATATTGGTCTTAGTAACAGTCAGGGTCTCGGCAGGAGACAGGATTCACCTCAGATGATTCAAATAAAGAGATTTTAATGAAGAGACAACACCACTCGCAGGGATGGGAGGGCTGGGAGAAGAAACGAGGGCAGTGAGATGCCAGAGGGGCCAAGGGCAGGAAACGGTGTCGCTGGAGCCTGCTGAGTGCTGGAGCCCGGAGAAGGGCCACCCGGCAGAAGCCACAGCTTAGGAGGGACATCATCTCTACTCCAGACATGCAGCACCACAGCGAAGTTTCTCTCCTGTCGCCTCTCAGTCTCCTGCCAGAGACTCCCACTGGCCAAACCCAATGGGAGGCAGCCAGCAAAGGACTGGTACAGCCGTGTGCATCAGCTTCCTGGCACAGAGCAGGTCAGGGACGAGCTCAGAATGAACTGGGGGAAGAAGAGAAATGAGAAATAATCTGCATAGTTTACTCCAATTTTTTAACTGGTCCATGAAAACTAAATATAGGCTACCACTGATCTCAAGGCCTGGGTACCCAAAAGAGAAACAGAATTCTGAATTCTAAATTAATGCTTTCCAGTTATTAGCTGAGTGACTGTAAGCAAGGTCTGAAACCTCTCTATACTACGTTTTCTTCATCTGTAAAGTGGGAATAACAATCACTGTCCTACCAACCCCCAGATATGTTGCAAGAGTAAAAAAAAAAAAAAGAAAAAAGCAATATATATCAAAGGGCTTATAAGCTGCAAAATATTATAGTTTAATTTAAACAACACTTATACAGTGTGCCAGGCTCTGTTGTAAGCCCTTAGCATATAATAATCCAGGCAATCCTATGTGCAGGTTTTCCCCACATACAGTGGACACATCTTCTCCTCAGAGGGGCAGAAAAATGTTCAAAGGATAAATGATGCACTCATCTTCACTATCAATGTTACAACAGGGATCGACTTCATTCATTCTGAAACAAAAGTGTTAAGCTAACCTTTACACACCATGCTAGGAGGTTTTAGGATATCTTGATACTTTTATTCAAGATAAGACTAAAATTTGCCTTATTTCCATGCATTTCATTACTTGAGGAAATAAAAACCAGCAACAGACTAGGGACATTTACTATTGCCATTATTGTTATTACTATTTTATTGTCACCCAAAATTGAGACTCCGCAGTGGCTCAGGGCTAAATGCAGAACATTCTCCAGGGAACATGACACATATTTATGGTATTCCTTCAGCTTATTTTTCCAAACACTCCAAAATAATAATAGTCATGGACACCATAATTGGTTCCATCAAAAAGCAATAATCAACGTGGTCCACCGCCCACTTGTTATTTGGCCAATTGGCTAACCATGACCACCTGCAGATTTAGACTTGGGTACAGGCTAGAAGAGTTGTTTGTTCCAAGCCTGCTCCAAATACACTTCCTGGTGCCTGGAGCCTTTATAAAAACACAATCACAAATCATTACAGAAACATAATTTCCAATGGGGATTTTAGAGGCCATGGCTAGAGGGCAAAAGTCTTTGAGTTCAATTACATATTATCATTAGGGAGGTTCTTTGATCCCAGAGCTGCACAAATCTCGAGCAGTGATAAGGCAGTGAAAAGAAGACAGGCATTGAAGTCAGAGAGACTAGGATTCAAATCCCAGCTTCCGCACTTACTAGGTATGTGGATAAATCACTTCATGTGGCTGAGCCTCAACAAAGCAGGAAAAGAATTTCTGCCTGAAATGATTGTTTTAAAAATAAATGAGATGATGCCTATGACACACTTGGTGCTCACTAAATAAAAATAATGATGATAATGATGAGGACAGCCTGCAATGTCCTGATCCAGTAGAGGAACTGTGGATAAATAAAGCCATCTAAAGCGGATGAATGTGAGACTTGGCTTTCTTTTCAGACAGGATGCAGAGTTGATCACCACTCCTCGGCTGTTGGGGACAGCTACTGCTGTCTGTCTACCACTCCCCCTCTCTGGGAACAGCTCTCCCCTGTTTAATGAGGATGGTGTCCCGCCTTCTCCATCTATCCAGCTCTAGTGGGGTTGGCCAACCATCCTTCCCTCCAACCTCAGGCCACAGAAGGGACCATGTGATCCAGCCAGACTAATCAGAGTCCTTCCCTAGGACCTTCCAGATTGGAACTAAGAGAAGACAGCCTTTTCCATCCTAAAGTCAAAGCTAAGAGGATGGGGCCTAGGATCTGTCTGTGCCCAAAGCTGGAATCTCTTGGTGAAAACACATCTTAGCAAAAGACGCTGACATGCAGGGTACAGCCAAAGCCAAAGGCAGCACATGAGAGAGAGACCTTGCGGAAATTGAGTCCCTGGTTTCAGACACCCCTGAGGCCCAGCTATACCCCTGCCCGTCCATCTATAGTTGGGTTGTCAGAGCCAATAAGTTTTTTTCTGCCTAAACCAGTTAACTTGGTTTCTGTCATGCTCAACCACACTGAATAAGACAATGGCCATTCATCTAAATGCAGGACAACCCAAATCCAAGACAACACCCGTCCCCCTCTTAAGAACTCAGAGTACGAGAGAAACATCCATGAGAAGAAGCCCTGGTGGTAGGATTGGGGAAATGGCATTTCTTCCTTTCAGTCAGTCACTCAATAACCATTGCAGAGCTTTTACGATGCCCCATGCATGAATCCTAGAGAACTAAACGTTGTCCCTATCTTTAAAGTCTAGAGATCAACATGCAAATTAGAAATCATAATATAAGAAAATAATTTCATTAATAAAGATATAGACCAAGTGCAGAGAGGATAAGGAATATTCTTAAGGCCTTCACAGAAGAAAAAAGTTAAGCTAAGTTTTGAAAGCTGAACAGTTTTCCAAAACAGTGCTTTTTCAAACTCTCCAAAGTTAAAAGACCAGTTTTGTTTTATGGTGTGTATGTGTGTGTGAGAGAGTGTATTTTATTTCCAATTCTTTGCAGACTGGTCCATGACCCTACTACACTTGAACTTGTCTAGCATACAGTTTGCACCACCTGTGACTCAGCTACACAAGTTCATCAATTCCCAGAGTGTATACAACCTGTTCAGTGAAACAATCTACTAATCAAGCTCTGGGATGTTGCAGCGATATCAAGGTGTTATAAAATTTTTCTAAATGCTCACTCTCCATTTCTGTACTTATTTTGTCACAAAGCTAACAGTTGGCCCAGCAGTGCGCTCAGGGAGCAGAGTGACCCTAGAAGGCAGGCTGGGACAGAGCATCTCAGGCAGTGTCACGGAGGCTTGAGAGAGTACAATGACGAGGAAAATGAAGTTCCCTCTGGGAAGTAAACCACAAAATAAACATGTAGTTCCATCACCTTAGCTATGCTGACTGGCTTCTAGGTGAGAGCAAGACTTTCCTTTATCATATTGGTGATATTATATTTTTCAGGAAAAAAGCAGAAATCAGAAGATGATGTGGTCAACAGAGAAAATTTTTAAAAAATGAAGAATAGTATCTCCAGTGTGTGACCAGCCCTGGCTCTGGGTCCCAGCCCTGGCTCTAGATCTGGCACATACTAGGTGGCTACTGTTATGCACATTTCTCTTTCTAAAGGAGACTCTAGGCAATACAAATGATCCAACTTTGAATCCTGCTGCTGTGAATAGCTAAACTTTCAGGACCCCTATTATAGAGATGGGTGCATCAAGCTAAAGGTCATTGAATGCAGGAATCTTCCAACCCAGCATCTCCCTTTGTTCTGAGCCCTGACTTGCCAGGCTGACCTTATCCTGTGGCACCCCATGAGCTGGTGCAGGAAGACAGTCCTATGGCGAGCCAGTGAACATGGGTCAGTTGGCAAGAGATAGCCGAGTTTTCTCCCACACATAAATGAAGAACTGGGAATTCTGGTGTATAAGTTGGTTATCGCTACTTAATAAACTACCCCAAAACTCGGTGGCCTAAAACAAGATGCACTTATAATTGCACACACGTCTACAGGTCAGCTGGGTGTGCTGCTGACCGGGGCCAGGCTTGATGGATCTTGGCTGGGCTCATTCATGTGGCCTGCAGTCTGCGGGTGGATCAGCTGAGGGTGGTTCAGAGGGCCTCACCCCCATGGCTAGTGGTTGGCTGGTTTCTGGCAGCTGGCTGGCTGTTGGCTATGGCGCAGGGGTCTCGCCACCCAGTAGGCCGGTCTGGTCTCGTTCACATGACAGTGGCAAGGATCTGAGAGTGGAAATGAGTAAAGTCTCCTGAGGCCTAGGTTTGAAATGGAACACCTTAACTGTTACCATTCACTGTGCCAAAGCAAACCACAGGATCACCTAAATCCAAGAGGTGGAGAAAGAGGCTCTACCTCCTGATGGGAGCAGTTACAGGTCACATTGCTAAAGATATGAACTTGGGAAGCCAAGAATGGGGCCATTTTTGCAATCCGCGTGCCCCATCTGGCTTCCACTTCACCCTTTTGGGTATTTCTTCTGGATGAGTGACCTGCTCAGTATTGAGTTTCTGAATCTTCAAATTCTAGCCCTTGAACCACAGAAAATTCCCCAAGGTAAATGCCACTCTCTGTAGCTTTGCATGCTTTCTTTAAAACTCCAACTAATATCTTTGGAGTTTGTTTTTTTTAGGGGGAAGGGGTAAGTATTTAAATTAGTCAAAGAGCTCATGAGAACATGTCATCTTTATCATATCAGGAAAAGAAACATGCAAGAATATGGGAATGATAGGATTCAAAATTCAATTCATTCATTTAGTCACCCATTCAATAAACATCGATTTAGAACCTTCTAAATGCATGAGGTACCTAAGATGCTTTGGGGGTCATTTGGACCTGCAGAGTGCCCTAAGGAACAGAACCTCTATAGTAGGTATCAAGGGTTCGGCGCCTCAGTTGCCCTAGAAACTACGGCTGTTTGTCAGTCTCTCTTCCAGTAGCCCATGAGACCCTCAAAATTGCGGATCTCATTTTCTCTACATCTAACACACATTAAGTGCTCAATGAATGTTTGCTGAAACAAAATTAAATAAACATCTGGAAAAAAGAAAACTATAAACATTTAGTGTAGAATTCACTCTTCACAGACAGAATGGTTTGACTTACCATAACCCCTTTAACAGAGTAAAAATATGTGGAAATCACACAATTTGCCCACAAAATAGTGACACTATGTCCCCAAAGAAAGCGCTTAATGAGTTTATAAGTCCATAAAAAGGGCATTTTTGTTTTGCTCCCACCCCCAATTTGTAGGAGTGTCTCCTCTGTTGGAAGGCAGAAAGAAGATAAACAGCAGACTGTGCACTTCTGAAGCTGAGCTATCAACAAAGGATCTTCTAAATCAATTCACCACCAGAAACGGAACGCAGGCAGTTCTCAGAAATGTCTCACAAAGAAGCACAGAGAAAAGCTCTCTGAAGGCGGAAGCAGGAGATGTTTCCGTCCTGAAGATGGAAACTGAGTATGGCTATGAGGCCTGCACCCGCAAACTTTTCCATGAGGTCAGAAGTGCCTGGGAACTCCACGGCCATCTCAGTGCAGGCGATTCAAGGAGGGGCAGCACACTTTCTCCAGGCCACCCGGGCGAGTTTTCATTCCAGGCATGAAAGTCAGATTTCCCAGCTGCCCTGCCCTGGGCCGTCCGCCCTCCCTGCCAGCACCAGGCCTGCCGGGCAGTGTCCGCCAGCAGAGGAACAAGACGCATTGAGCAGGAGCACCAACTTGAGCATCTGCCAGCACCATCTGCACATTCCACACACTGAGGAGACAGAAGCAGCCTCAAACCCCATTGAATTTAAAGAACGGGGATGTCAAAGAGGGAGACTGATGACATCAGCTGAACTTCATGGGGGCCAGGACCTAAGAGAGCTCAGTGGGTCCACTTAGCTTTTCAGGCCCAAAACTATGATCTTGCTCATGCACTCTGAGCCTGTAAGAGCTGATGTTCCAACTAATCTCATTTTTTTAAATGGCCTTTTTTAAAAATAGACTTTATTTTTTAAAGCAGTTTTAGGCTCACAGCAAAACGGAACAGAATAAAATGACTATTTCTGAATTTATAATTGGGTCAATAAACATGCTTTGAGCTTCTGCTATGGGCCAAATGCTGGGTGGAAATGCAGGAAATAAGACTACGCTGTCCCAGCACCAAGTTGCTCACAGCTGGGGAGAGGAACAATATACACAGGAGTTTTCCAAGTGAGTAAAAGGGGCCCTCCAGCTCAGGAAAAACTGATGTCTTATGATCTCTCCTTACACAAGCTCAGAGCCAAAGGAGCCTTAGCAAAGAGCCCCTACAGTTACCTTCTCTCAATCCAGGAAGTCCCCAGTATCCATCTCTAACATTCTGCTCTAATTCTTCACATTGCTTATGTTTTCACTGTGAATTCAACCTCTCTCCACAGCCCCTTCAGGTAAAGGACCCACTGATGGTTTCCAAACTCTGAGTGCAGTTTCTGCCCAGATGCTGCGTCTCCTGTCACAACCACATGTGAACAGAACATTTCCCAGGGCACTATGCCTGAGCCCAGGTCTCCATGACACCCCGGCTTGGTAGGGAGTAGGGGATTGCACCATTGCGGGCAGTGGTAGCGGATGTGCAATGGCAAAATCCCCTCTGTCGAGAGTGCTCTGCCCTACTCAGATCTCAGACTGCCCAAATCAGGCAGAACCAGGTGTCCAGATAACATGGGCTCCAATCCCAGAGAATCCTGAGTCCTCCAGGTAAGCAAAACTCCACGAATGCTTACATTATCCCAATTAGCAAGGTGACAGAAGAGTGATTTTCAATACACCTGAGAACACACCATCTTGTTCATTCAATTTGAACATTTCTAATGTTCATTAAGTGGACGGAGCTAAGGACTGTCCCTCCAGTTCTTTTCTTAGGAAGACGGCCAAGCTCCACGATTCTGCAACGGATGGATACAACTGTCCCTCTCAGAAGGGGATCTCCTTCTAGATGCTAAGGACCTGTGGAGGACCTTCCACTCGCAGGCCCTATGTCTTGCCATAACCCCTCCAACGCATTTAAAATGCGATATTTCACTAAATCTTCACAGACCCCTCCGTTCCCTCTCCTGGAGTGAACTATTTCCTCAAAACCAGCCTGGGCCTCAGCCCACTCTTAAGCTTATGTGTAAACACAAACCAAATTGTTCCATGAATAAGAATCTCCTCTCTCCACCTGGATTACAAGCTCCAAGAGTGCAGGAGCCACATGTTAAGACACGTCGTGAGTGTGCAATGAGCACAGACTCAGCAATGAGCAACACACGGCAAGTCACTTAGTCTCCCTGTAAAACTGGGGGGAATGATAGAATGGACCTCAGTGTCCCTGGGAGCACTGCATGAAATGATGTATGGAAAATCCCCAGCACAGAACATAATAAATGCTCAAAACAAGTTTGCTGTTATTATGTATTATTAATACTTTAATTACCTGTGGGTCTTAGTTCCTTCATCAATTAAATAGTAATAAGGTAGGCACCTCATTGGTTTAGTAAGTAAACAAGACAATGCTGGCAGGAACCCAGCATGGTGCCTGGTGCCCACTAGTCTCTACATAAATGGAGACAATTAATTCTAAAGCACTGAATACTCACTTCTGGGCCGAAACGCCAAAGGGAGTGAGTCTAGACTTTGAAGGAGAAGACCTGAGACAAGTCATCAAACTTTTATTTCACAAAACTCACTCCTCAAAATAGTTAGAGAGGGAGTTGGGAAGCTAATACTTATTGAGTTGAATCTTTATTTGGTCTTTCTTTCTTTGACGTACTAGGTACTACTGAGCACCTATTTAGCACCAAGGTATGAGTGGGTGAGCTGATGTGTTTTCTTACGGTAACAAGTTGAATCATCAATCTTTCTCTCTGAGCCATCTTTCAATCTAGATCACCAAAGGCTTGACCCAGTGAAGAACTTGCCAGGATGGGACACATATGAGTAATATAACCCAAAAATTGACTGGTTTCTCTACATCCTAAGATAAAAAGCAAGCAAGGAAGGAGGTATAAGAAGGGTGTATTAGTTTCCTAGAGCTGCAGTAACAAATGACCACAAACCGGATAAATTAAAACAATAGAAATGTATCCTTTTCCAGCTTTGGAGGCTAGAAGCCTAAAATCAAGGTGTTGGCAAGACCATACTCTCTCTGGAGGCTCTACAGAGGAATCCTGCCCTGCTTCCTCCAGCCTCTGGTGGCTCCCAGGAATCCTTGCCATTCTCTGCCTCCATCTCCCCATGGCCTTCTTCCCTGTGTGTCTCTATGTCTCTTCTCTTCTCCCTATAAGGACATCAGTCTTGGGTTTTAGGGCACATTCTACTCCAGTAAGATTCCATCTTAACATGTGCAAAGAAAAATCCTATTTCCAAACAAAATCTCATTCACATATACCAAGGTTTAGGACTTGAACACATCTTTTGGGGAAGACCCAATTCAACCCATTATAGAGGATGTCTTGAGAGAAGAATCAGAGTTTGGTGACTCAGGAGATCAGATTTAGCACTTAGTCCTTCCTCCTCCTCCTTCCCTACATCCACCCATAGAGAAGGGGCTTGACCTGGTTCCTCTAAATTTAAGTGCCACCCAGAGACTTTAAGGTGCATGAAGTTGAGGATGCTCCTCTCCTGGGTTCCAGTGCTGCCACCAGGGGCTGTGGGGGGGCTCACTTAGATACGTAGAGGCATCAGCAACCTGCTGCAGGAGAGCTGTGCATTTTCCTATTTTCTAAATAGGAAATGGTGTCTCCCACCGGTGAGGACTGCAGAGGAATGCCACAGCCTGCTCCCCTGGGTCCTGTGAATTTTGAAGCCAGGGCAAAGAAAACACTGCTTGTGAGCCCATTAAAAGTCACTCATTCATTAGTTCACCTAGCTATCCATCACTTCATTTGTGGCATAGAGGCTCTGGAGTCGGGCTTCCTGAATTGAATCCTGACTCTACCACTTACCTAACGTGTGACTTGAAGAGGGCACTTAACACCTTAAGCCTCAATTTTCCCCTTCTATAAAATGGGAAATAATGATAATGAATATCTCACAGGTTTCACTTCGTGGAAAAATCAATCCCTGAGTATAGCACCTGGCACAGAGTAAGCATCGATGCATGTTCTCCTGTGATGATGAAGGTGATGATGACGATGATGATGATGATGTACGGAAGCTGCACAAAGGCGGAGGGTGGAGATACATAAACCAACCTGCAGATGGAACACACATAGGTCATACCATCAAAGCTGGCCCTGAATAATTCGGGCCGGGGCTATTGCTTCTGCCACTGGGCTGTTTTAAGATCTGTTGGGTTTTCAAAGGGAAGAAGATACGCTGCCACTTCTCTTAAAGTTCCCAGTTTACACAGTCAGTTGCGCACCTACGCTTGAACCTTGAAGTGGTTTTGGGAGCCCCTCATTTTCAGCAGCTTTTTTTTTTAAACCATCCTTTCCGCTGTTTGTTCCCTCAGTCACTTGTCAACGTGTCACTTCCCTCCAACCTTCCCTCTAATGCATTTGCTAAAAAACAATCTCCAAACTCTCCTTGCTACCAAGAGAGATGCTGAGAAAGAGAGAAGAGAGCTGGAAAAGCCAGAGATCTTCTTTGATGAGTCGAAGATTCTAGCATTTCCCTTTCTCAATGCTCCGCCTTTGACTGACATGGGGGCCTGTTTGTAAATCTCCAGCCTGAGTCAGTGATCCTTCCCCAACATCTGAAAGTGCAGACCAGAACCAACCTTAGAATTGATTATAGTGGATTTGTTTCGGTTGCTCACTTCCCCGGAGCTTTGACGAGCAATCTTTCAAGGACTGCTGGGGGTTGGGGCAGGGGATGGATGGCGTGAAAGGAAGAGGGAGAGGAAAGGAGGGCTGCCCAGGCCCTTGCTACCACCCTCACCCTCCTACTTAGATAATCTCCTCCTCTCTTCTGCTTACTGAAGCCACCAATTCACACCGTTCTCTGCCCTCTGCCCAGGTCAAGCACTGTTTCTGCTCATGCCAAGTGACATTCAAATTGACACAATTAAGGAAGTACAGTGGGAAGAAAGATGAACCTAAAATCTCTAAGTGGGTTTCAACAATCCTGTTTTTCAAAACTACCAGAGCATCAAGACACCGTGCATTTGGAAAAGCAAAAAAACAGAGAAGCATATTATTTCTATTGATGATCTACGCATTTTGGTGTATTCATAGACACAAGGGATGACCCCCCTGTGTCACATTGGAAGCCTCTGACAACATCCGATGCTAAACGATTAAAGTAACAGAACTGTAAGACGGCCACAGCCCTCACAATGCCCAGTACCAGTAGCTGCAGCTCTAATAAGATGCATCTTCAGGCTTCAAGCCTGGAGCCTGCTGGGCCTCTCTGCAGCTCATCTTGCTCACCAAGGCCTTTGCAGCTTGAAGGTGACAGAGTCTACACCTGCAAGGGCAGGGTCACCCCAGCAGTCACCCTGGCCCCTTCAATCAGCTAATCCCAGATCTGGCCTCTTTCCACGGAGACGAGAAACTACACGGATCTTTCCACTTGCTCACACCCAGGGGATGGAGCCTGGTACATGAACGTGCTCAGAGACATGCCAGCCAGACAAATTAACTAACAGGCCTGGAGAGCAGAGGCCGAGGCGACCTGTGCCGGCAACCTGTGATTAGTCAGAATCCTGACACATCAGAAGAGGGACCACGGCCCGAGGGACAGGACCGTGTGCCCTGTCAGGCCCAACTTTGTCCTGTCAGCCCACAGCCTGGGCAACCTCTGCTCCCACCAGCTTAAACAGAGCTGAAGGAATTGCAGGCACCTTCGCCACTGCTGAGAGTAATTGAGCAATAGCCTCCCAGCAGGCTGAGTCACGATGTGTTCCTTGGGAAATTATATACTTTTAACCTCTAAAACAATATAATTTAAAGGTGAATGTATTTTTTCTCAATAGTTACGGGGCTTCTTATTTCCTCTAAAGAGCTGAGGTGGGAGGTTATTTTGCGGCCCCTACATATATACTTAAAGAGATACCTACAATGGATTCACCTCCAAACGGAAGTTTTGGTAGAGGGGTATTTAGAATGTTTTTGAAAATAGCATTTCTCTACAGGATTTCATTTCCAGTTAACCCAGTTTTGCAGTATATATGCCCTCCCCAAGTCCCCTACACTGTTTGTGCTTATGACAACAGAATCGTCCCAAACACCAAGACTGGAAAAGTTACACTTGTGTGACTCACCACTTCCTCGTATCCCCTCGTTCAGTCATTCCATCACTGAGTTAGTCAACCATCCAATCAGGCCTGTTTTCCATCGAAGTGGCTCTTGTGTCCATGCCTACTCAGTTCCAATATCCCTATGCTAAGCAAGGCTCTTTCATCCTCACCCTGGGATCACTGTGTCAGTTCCAGTTAAGCCTCCTGGATTCCAGCAGCTCCTCCACATTGTACATCCCTGCACAAAGCGCCAGCATCATCTTCTTTCAACGCTCCCTTTGCCAGGTCACTCCTCTGCTCAAAACCTTCAGTGCCTTTTATCCTACCACAATACTCAGAGCCAACATTCTCTGCGTCACCTTCAGAACTATCCTACAAGCAAGCCCCACTCCAGCTATTCTACCGAATTCATGATACTTCTCAGCATGTATTCACCATTCCAGATCAATGAATACCTTTGGGAACCACAAACACACCAAACTTATCCATATCTGGGACTTCCACATCTTTGTTCATCCTTTGTTCATTCCGATCATTTAGAACTCTCTTTCGTCTTCTCACTTCCTGAATCAGTTCTACTCATCCTCCAAAGTTCACCTCTTCCGTGCAGGCTTTCTTGATTGTACCACACCCCTCTGTTCTCCCACAAGCACATATGGTGTGTGTCAAACAATTTTGTGCTTCATTGTAGACTGTTTGTAAACAGGTCACTGTTTCATGTTTTCTCAGTGTCCCATTTTTTCAAAATTGCAAGAATTTCGATGTCACAAGTCATCTGTATCATTTGGGGGCAAATTCTAGAACAGATTAACAAGTAGACAGCTTATGCAGACTTGGAAAGAAATGAAAAGATGCCGTGATGCCAACCTGAGCTCATCAAGGACCAGTCACACCAGACTAGCTTAATTCCTTTCTGTTCACGGAATTCAGAAAGGTAAAAGCAGGAAAATGGAATAAACGCAACGCTCTGCATTTCATCAAAATATTTAACAAAGTCTCTCCTTGCCACAAATTTATGAGCAATAATACTCTTGGTGAACTTTCCAGATAATCAAATGGCCACACTTAGAAGACAGCAATCATTTCACAGTTGTCAGCCAGCAAGGAGAGCTCTAGGGGTGTGCCCACAAGTCCATCCCAAAAACATTCTTGTCAATGGCAGGATAGTAGTATTTATGGCACTCTGGGAAAAATACACAATTTGGAGAAAAAATACTAATACTGAATTACAAAATAAAGTTACGGAATTTCCCAAACTGGCTGCAAAAAGAAACAAAATGGCAATCTGGCATTCAATAGGGACAAATTTAAGGTGTTTTACCAGATCCATTCATCCAACATGACAAGTAGAGAATTTCTGTTGCTAAAGGTTTTCTGATAGAATCTATTTTCTCATTCTTATGATATCATACAAAATATCCAGTACCTAGGAGAAGGCTGAACTATACGGTGTCCAAAAACCTTCCAAACTTTGAGATTGTAATATTTTATAATTCTTATATCTCTATCTTACATCCCAACTAGATTATAAATCTATTGGCATGAACATCATGATCTAGGGAAAAGAACATGGAATTTGGAATCAGATAGATATGAGTTCAAATAGTCATTTTTCCGTTGATTAGGTGGATAACTTCTAATCTGTTTCTTCATCTACAAACTAAAATGGTGAGAGTTGACTCAGATAATGCTCCTCACATATGACCTAATCCAATGCCTGGTATATAGTGGGTATTGAGTAAATGTTAGTTATAAATCTTTTCCTCTATCCTACTCAGCTAACAGAGTATTAGGAACAAATCAGGATCATATTAACAAATCATTTAGCTCTTTCATTTTGAGGACTATCTTAGAGAGGTTATTTGCTCATTGTGAAAGCTCTGGAGAGGGAAGGAGAATAAATGAAGGCATTCTAGGCAGAGGTATGGCAGGGCAAAGGCACAGAGGTCTGAACGTGCAGGACGTGGCATATGCTGAGAGTGGGGAGGTGCCGATCCACCAGGACTGGAGACTGGAGACAGGGTTAGTTCGGTAGAATGGGCCAGATGGGGTAGAAAGTGAAGTACCACTCAACCAGAGCATAGGCAACAGATGCCTTGTGATAATATGATAACCCAGCCTCTACACCCTCTCTGTAGCGTATTTCAAGAACATTAAACAAGGATTGGAATCGAGACATTTTTCTCTTTGAGAGCAGTGGCATGACAAATGCAAGTCCAAGAGATGCCTCTTCCAGCAGCAACCAAATTAGTTTATTCCTATTTTTCTGGTTTTCTTTCAAAAGCCAAGGCTTACTGATTTGAACCAGGTGCCCTATTGTACCCATGCAGCCTCTCTAGCCGGCAGAGTCTGAAGGCCTGTTTCACCAGTTCTATTCTTCCTTTTCTAAAACTAACATATTTGACAGGAATATGAGTAGGTGGAAAACATAATGTTTCCAATTGAAGTTCACTAGCAAGCCTCCAGTAGAGTCATTTTAGAGATTAAAGAAAGGATCATTTGGACACATGAATTTGAATATGATTTATAGATTACCTCCAGAGACATATAGTTGCTTATCTCTCAGACAGCTGTGAGAATAGACAGTTAGAAGTCACACAGGAGGTATGCAACCCCTAGAACAGGAAAAAAAAATATTAAATCTTAAAGTGGCTGATGCAGCAATTAATATTTCAACCATCCTCATGCAAGGAAGAAAAGAACAAGATTACAGGGATGTTGGATTCCCATGAATATGTGATTTCAGACTTGTGGGGAAAAATGCCTAATTATATATTACAAACCTAAACCCTTCAGGCACTAATGGACTATTTTAAAATGCTAAAAAAAAAAAATCATTCAGACTAAAAAAATTTGCTTTTTATCAAGGTTTCAGTAGCACAATTCTAGCACATTCCTACGAAAAGTTAGGGAAAAGAAACAATGCTCGCAGATCACATCCTTTCACCCACTAAACCCCATTCCCTTCCCAGCACACACACACCCACACACGCGCACACACACGCACACACACACACACACGCACACACACACTTCTACAAAAATACACAAGAAAAATGGTACATAGTTTAGTCCTAAAGGAGTTTTACCATCAGTTTAGGGACAGAAAGCAAACAGACAAAAGCTATGAAAATGTCCTATACATTGACCTCTCTGGTCCTGACTTGAGATGCTCCTGTAGTTCCAAAACTGAAGACTCCTAGGTGAGCTAGAGAATTCAAAAGAAGTTTCGGAGACAAAATGCAAAGGCATCTGGGTCTTTGAGGTAGATGGCAAAGGAGGACAGGTCTGCAAGGAAAGGAAGAAGTTGTATGTTTGGCCAAAGGGAAGAAGTCATTTAAATGAAACACAGGCGTGTTTAAGTTCATCAGGTACCTCATCATCTCTATACACACTGTCTCAAAAATTTATATTCCATCTGGCATTTCTAGCTGATAGACCCAGCACGTACATCAAGTTCCATCTTCTGAGGTCAAGTTGTGACACTGATATGATAGAAAAGAAATCTTTTTTCTTGATGAAACCAAATACAAAGGAAGCCAGCTGTCACCAGAAATATTGAGGAAATCCTGCAAAATATAAAGCAGCTAGATAAGATCAATGAAGAATTAGAGTAGGGAAAGCCACAGCCTAAAAGACAATCAAAGCAGTCCTTCCCAAGGGTGTGACAGAGCCCAAATGGACAGAGGACTCATTATCAGGGGAATAAACTCCAGAATTACAATAGTCTTAATCAGAACTTTGCTGTGTGTCCCCAGGATTACAGAGCCTATGGGGCTGGGAGCAGCATTTTATGCCCTCAGGAAAAAGCATGACAATGTCTTTCTGGGAATATTGGAAATGTAACTGGAGGGGAAGTTGATATAGGACATAGGGCCTGAAAGAGTTCAAATAAATGACTGTAGACTTCCACGTTAGACCAGGTGTACTGGAGATAGAAGTTAGCACCATTTAGGAGTAAAATAAAGTGCTCTAATTTCATAGTCAATTTCTATTAATTTGGAGATTGTGAGAGATTCCCCAACCTACATGCCTCTTCTTTGTTCATGGACCCTACAGGGAAATCTGTCCATTCATTCACCTTTTTGGAGCCCTAAGTAAGACCTCCCAACCGAGGGAGAAGCCTATTGAGGAGACAGACTTTTAAAAACTGTAGGGAAAACCCCATATAAGCTACCTATATGAATCAAACCACTCCTTCATTTACAATCAGGATCACAAGACATTTGAGGAAATCAACTTTCATAAGAAAAGATGGACCCAATATGACATCAGAAGAAATGGAAAAGATTTTGAAAAGTAAAAATATTTTTTAAATGTTTTAAGATGTGTCTTTAGAGATAGTTGAGTACATATGGAATACACATCGAAACAAGTAAATGAATCAATAGATCCTAACAGTTACCATGAAATGAGAGTAATCAGAGTACATGAAATAATTTCTGGAAATTAAAAGTATGATTACCAAATTGTTTTAAAAAATCAATGTATAGAATAAATGGATAGATATGATTGAAGCCTGGATAGATCGAAAAAATTTCCTGTGAAAAAGGACAAAAATGCAAAGAGATAGAAAATATGAGATTATGGAAGACAGAGCCAGGAAGTCAACATATGTCTAATATGAGTCCTAGAAGCAGATATTCGGGACAATAGAAAGAACAAAATAATCAAACAAATAATAGGAGGGAGAAATTCCAGAAGTAAATAAAAAGATGATTCTTAAGAATGAAAAGACCCACCAAGTTAAAAGCAAACTAAATAGAAACAACACACATCTAAACAAATTTTGGTACAATTTCAAAAATCCTAAAAGGTATCATAGAGAAGGTAAGTTCCTACAAAGTAACTAGATAAGAATTACAGCATATTTCTAAACAGCAGTAAGTGAGCAATTTCTTCAAAGTTCTGAGGGAAATGTGTGAAATTAGAAATCTATACTCAGCCAAACAATCAATCAAAAGTGAAGTCAGTTTTAGATATTCGAATGTTTCTATATGTAACTATCTTATACTCCATATTTAAAAAAAAAAAAAAAGTCCTGATGAAGGTCTCCCATAAAACAAAAATGGAACATGACAAGAAAAATGAGATGAGATAAATATTTGAAAAAAATAACAGCTGAGCATGACCCAGAAGAAAGAAAGCTCCAAAGGATGCCAGAGAGAAACCTTGGGCTTCTGTGTCTTAGATTCTCTTTTGAGTGATTTAGGATTACATTGCCTTCTCTTTGGATCCAATCACATCACTGGGATGAAGGATAATTATAGTGACAGCAAAATGTAAATGTTTTAAAACTTGACGATATAAAAATAAATGCAACAAAAATCAGGAACAAAGGGAAGATGCAGAAATAAACACAAGTGTGCTACATAGTAGGAAAGTATAATAAAGGTAACACAGATAATGTCTAAATATACACCATCGAACAGAGAATGGAGAATTTGTAAAGGCATAGAGCTAGCCATTAGAATATCAATAAAATCTAGGAAGTAGAGAAGGGAAGGGAAGGTGAACAATACTGAGAATAACCAAATACCTCAAATCTCCATAACAGAATATATCAACAAATATTGATATATAAAAAACCATAAAATTCTAGAATTTATGATTTTAATTGTAGCCATTAAAAATTCTAAAAGCAGAAAGTTGAATTCCAGAGGAATAAAATTGGGGCAAACGGGAAAAACAGACAAGATAGATTTTTACTTTTCGTTTTAGATTTATGAGTAGTTTGAATGATTTTTTCTCTTTGCTATCAGGTTTTACTTTAGTTTTTCAATCGATCTATAAAATTTAAAGAAAAAATAGGTTATATTCTCCCAGCTTATCAAACAGTAAGTTGTACCTCCCGTCCCCCTGGCTAAATATGGCATCCAAAGCTGAGAACTAGGACTAGGGAGATGGGATTTGAAATTCAAAAATTCTAGACATGTAAGATCCACAATAGGGTCAGAGTAAGACTCAAAAGGCATGTAGCTTACCAATAAACACAGAAAAATCATTAATTTACTCATGCATTCATTCACTCCCTCAGTCACCCATTTATAGTCTCTGATTCATTTCCTCACTTATAAATCATTTTTTCATTTGTTCATTCATTCATACAATAGTTACTCAGAAAACATAAGGCAACCTCTCTGCCTTAAAGGAGTTTAAAAGTCTAGCTGGAGGTAAAGTGATAATCTAACATCCTACCCCTGGAAAGCACAGACTCATTTTGAGGGGAGAGGTGCACACCGGTGAAAGTTTCATGAATGGGGTAGCAATTGTACTGGGCTTTGGAGAATGAATAAGCTCCAACTCAGAGGAATAAACTTGTGCTTACTTCCTTTTATGTCTTCACACTTTTATGTTAAAGCTTTGTGCTATTCCTTGAGATACTGGAGGGAAGAACAGCGAGTAAGCTTTCTACAAACCAGAGTTAAGAAGCCGTAGATCCAAAATAGAGCAGGCAATTAGTCCGCAGAAGAAAACAAGACTGTCTTCAACCACAAAGAAATTTCCATTACCCTCTGGGGTACTTGTTCAAACTGTGTCTGGGTTCTCCCAGTAGAAATAATTGCCCTGAGTAGAATGACTGACCAGTTTTCCCAGGACTGTTGCCGTTTTAGCACTGGAAGCCTTGTGTTACAAGCAACCCATCACTCCCAAGCAAACAAGGACATTTGGTCACCCTAGAGTCAGCACTCAGTTTCCAATACTTCACCGATTTAGTCCATTTGATTCACACAATAGATTTACAGTGATTCAAGATACTGGCATCCCCATTTTTCAGATGGCAAAATTGAGGCACCAAGAGATCCAGTGATTATTATTAGAGGTCACATACGCAAAGACAGTGGCAGAGCCAGGATTCAATGCAGTTTCTGATGAAATTCCATTTGATTAGACAGTTTCTCAATAATTTGTCTCTAAACTGAGACAATTAACATGGCTCCTTATTTTCTACAGCATACATAGTACATCATTCCTGTATAATAATAATAGCAATAACAACATTAATGCACCACTTTAGTCACTGTAGAATTTTTTAACAAAAACTTTTCAATATTTGTTCAAAGATATTAAAGATCGTTTATATATCCAGTACAAAGAGGGAACTTCTTCTAACTCTAAAAGATAACAATTCTCAGATTCAAAAGAAATGGACCCATATTCCTGAAAAAAAAAAAAAAATCTTTGTGTTTGTGTACCCAACTGGGGATTTTTTTTTTTTGTTTGAAGTGTAGATTCTCAAAAAGAGAGAGAGAAGAGATCTGGGAGAAAAGGAGATAAGAGGGAAAGAAGGAAGTGACAGAAATAATGAAGGAGGTGGAAAAAAAGGAAGACAAGAAAGAAAAAGAAGAGGTAGACCTGCCTGATGAGAAACTAGAACAGATGAATGAAAAACGACAGTGCAGAAAGTCATGGAGAGCTCGATTAATTAGTTATTGTCCATTTCCTTGAGAGACCTCTAACAAATCTGTCCTTGTCAGTGACAGGAAATCTTTTTGAATTCTTCGTAAAAGGATATTAATGGCCACTGCCAGCTTCAGCACCCCTCCACTGACGCTGTGAAGCAGGGAGGTGGCGGAAGTCCCCGGGTCAGGAGGAGGAGATGGCAGATGCAGATGGCAGGAGCCAGCCTGGTGCAGGAGGACCCCTCTCATGTGTACACACGGAGTACTCCTCCAGCCCACAGACTGTCAGCCCTCTATCCTTGACTGGTACATCGAAGGCTGACATTTAATACCCTGAGGATATAGATGTTTGAAAGCTGGTTGTTGTAACAAAGGAAGCCATCCAAACTCTGCAAGACCAAATGGATCAGATAAAGCTGACACCGAGATAAATCTGTTTTACATCCATTCTTGCACCAGTTTTGCTAATCTGTGTAGCTATAGCTTTCCCACTGAAAGGGAAAAAAATAGCCCACCACATGTCGGCAAGTCCACATCCCGTTCCTATTTTTAATCTCCAAGGTATAACATTCTGGGCAGAGACCAGTTTTATGCTGACTTTTGCATGAACTCCATTCACGTAGGATGACACAGGAAGAAAATGAGAAAGGAGGATGAGAGAGAGGAGGGAGGAGGAAAAAAAGAGAGAAGGGGAGAGGATTTCTTCGTGAATGGCTGTGTAAATGCAGATTTTGTTTTAAATGAATGAATTCTGCTCCATCATTGACACAGGACCGCTTCTCTCCCAGGCAGTCAGACATCTACTCTTCATTAGCCGGTATTTATGCTGCCAGATTGGACTTTCATATGGGAGCCTGAAGCGGGAACGGTGCAGATGGCAGGAAAGCTCTCATGAGATTGATAACGATGAAGAAAGATGCCACATTAAGTCAGAAGGTGCCACTGTTAACATCCCAGCTCCGAGGAGAATATTTCTAGCTAGCGCTCCCCTCCAAGGGCTGTTTCTCTTCTGGCTTCAACTAAAATCCATCCCCCCTTCCCAAAAGCTCTCTGCCCCACCCTCTCGCCGGCAAGTGAGGGATACATTGGCTTTCCTCTCTTTTGTGTGTCAACTCTTTTTGCCTCAGGTACTTAACCTTTGCTTTCCGAAGGTGGTTGAGATCCTAGCTGTGGGGAGGAACTGCAGGGAGAGGAGAGAGGGAGAAGGCGTTTTAGTCCACGGTTCCTTTAACAAAGCCACCACTATAAGAAGTTCCGTGCAGGAAACCTGAATGGTATTTATTGTTTCGATTCAGGCCCTCATTGCATCTGCTGCCTTTCAGCCTTTCAAAGACAGACGCTGTGTTCATAAAACCAGAGCCCTGCCTCAAAAGCCTTGGAGAAGGGGCAATCTCCAAGGTGTAGGACCGAGGCTTTGGGAAAGTCAACACCACCAGAGAATCTGCAGCGTGAGGCGTTGGCTGCTGCGATGGAGGAGGAGAGCCTCCTAACTTCCCATGAGTCACCCTGACTCACTTGTACCCTCAGCGGCCAGCTACACTAATTGGTACCTCATTCAAGGAAAACACAGGTCCTCATCTACGAAGTTGGATCTTTTCTACTGCAGAAGGATAAAAGAATCCACTACATCTCAGCAAAAAAGGGGCAATATCTTGTTTCCATTTTTAATTTCCATGGTCCTGGTCAGTGATTTGATCTGACAAGTAACAAAGACCCTCTCCTTTGACTCAACCTGAGTCAGGCTCCTCTGAGTCCTTTCCGCTAGACCCAACCTTGGCTTTCCCTCTCTGTTCTCTAGAATCCAGTTTGAGAAAGACTCCTGCTTAAGTCAGTTTAGTGAAAGTCCCCACCCTTTGTATCTGACTACCCTCTACACCTGTGGTCCCCAACCCCTGAGCCACGGACCGGTGCTGGTCCCTGGCCTGTTAGGAGCTGAGCCACAGCAGGAGGTGAGCGGCAGGTGAGCAAGTGAAGCTTCATCTGTATTTACAGCCGCTCCCCGTCACTTGCTCCCCTCCCCCACCGCACCTCCCCCCATGGAAAAATTGTCTTCCGTGAAACCGATCCCTGGTGCCAAAAAGGTTGGGGACCTCTGCTCTACATCTTATCACCCTCGTCTGCCTTCAGCAATAATCCTATCCAATCTGTTTAGCCAAAAACCACTTTTTCTTGATGTTTCTTCTCAGTAATTTTCCATCCACTCACCCCCACCCTGCTCCTTGGTTATAAATCTTCACTTGTCCCTGTTGGAGTCAGAGTCGAGCCCCATCTCCTTTCCTTTCCCCACTGCAAGACCCCCTTGCCGTGGTCCCTATACCTTATCACCATGTTCTCCCTTGAATAAAGTCTGCCTTATCATCTTTAACAACCGTCATGAAGGATTTTTCTTCTTTCACACCACAAATGTGTCTTTGGTATTAAAGCAGGGAATGAGTTCTCTGGTTCCTCCTGACATCCCAGCTCCCTGGATGGCAACCTGACACCAGGCAGGAAACGAGAGTGGGGGAAAATTCCTCTAGCCCCCAGTGCAATCAGATAGGAAAAGCATTTCCCTTGTCCAGAAAGAGTCACCCAGAAACCAAACCAACAGACAAAGCATGACACAATGAGACTTGCAAACTTAACAAGTTTGGAAAACCTGGCTGCTCTCACCCAACCTGAGTGATATATTATCAGAGTCCATCCTGAAAAAAAATGCAGGCTGGGAAACAAAGGGAGGCCACATCAAGGGCCCTGTGCAGCAATCACAAATTCATGTCGGTGTGTAAGCATTTAATTAGCTTCCCAGGTACACAGGAACTCCAGTCAATTTAAGACACTCTAGGTGGCTCCTCCTGGACCATGCCAACCCCCTTGGAAGCCTGGACGCAGAAAGCCTACCATCAGGGAAGGGTATTCGGAGAGTCTTAATTGAAGGGAATTCCTATTTTTATGTCGAGATGATGTACCATCAGCATTTCCTCCCCCACAAAAATACACAGAGGGGCAACTAGTCCAAATAACGGGTTTAAATCTGTAAATTACAGCACTGCTTCAAGGAATTTTTAAGGTCGTTTTGTGTCTACGGAAAAGTTAGATGGCATCATAAAATTTTTAGAGCTAATGTAATCTTTATACGGTGGATTCATCTCCACTGATGAGCTGCGTTTGAGACACTACCCTGCTCCCACTTCCTCTCAACTGTCCTTAAGTCCTGAGAGAGAGTCACAGCCATGGTGCCACAAAAACACCTTCCTCCCTTCAGGATGCAAGGTCTCAGAACCTAGGTCTTCATTTGACTTCCCTCCATGGAGAGCAGAAGGGCTGGCTAAACATGGTTCATTTTCTGAGTTGGTTGCATTTCCGCTGTGGAGTCTAATCCGCTCTCACATCTCCTGTGTGTACTTCTCGTCGCTTGGGTCTGCAGTGACCTTCTCATACCATTTCATTAAATGCCCTCGGCCTTGGTAAATTACAGTACTTTGAAGCCTTGGAGTTTAGCATATAAAAAAGCAAGTACCTCTACATACTGCCCTGGGATAAGGTGTGATGAAAATCCCATACAAGCTGAACTGTACTTCCTAATCAAATGGGTGTAACAGATGGCTGTTGGAGCGAACCATCACAATGGAAATATCTGCAGTTCTCATGGTAACGGAATCTGCCAGGTCTGAGGGATTTGCTGTTTTTCAGGACATCTGAGCTGCAATCTCTTTCGAGCTGTCTAGCAGTCTCAGTCTCGCTCTCTCTCACTCTCTCAGCATGATGGAGATAGAGTTGAAAGGTGGAGCCCGATTTTGCATTCCAGCTGTGATTAAAGACACAGGCACACATCCTGGGAGATAATACGCTGCATATTCATCACGCTATCTAGAACCTCTTTAGCTACTGGGACACGACTGTCATACAATTACAATATGCCTTCTTCAGGAGGAAAGGGGGGTTGGGAAGAAGATCAGAGAACGACAGTGAGGGAGAATAGGAGGAATTAAGATGCATGAGACGTACCTTGTAATAAAGATATGGAGCGATATTAAAACGAGCAGTTGTTTCCATTTCATGGCAACATGTCAAGATGACTTAACATAGCCCGGATAAAACATCTGGCCTGGGGAAAAAAAAAAAAAACACATGATGTCAAATTTCCAAATCATAATGTAGACTATGTGGAAGAAAAACAACAGATAAGCAACCGTGTACCTTCCCAATAACTGAAAGCATGTGGAAGATTTCTTTATACTCCACAATCAGAAATGAAATTCATTTCAGAAGGTGGAGGTTAGTATATAGACACTGAGCTTTCATTATAAATCTAAGGTTTGGGTTTAAACTCACAGGACTACATTGCAAAAGAGAGGTTTTGGTGGGTTTTTTGTTTTTTGTTATTTTTTTTCCTCATGCTATTCATAACCTACAGCAGTGCTCAGAAAGGGGGAAATAATCAGTCCCAATTCTGTTTTATTAAAGTCTTTTCCTCCAAATCCCTCTCGATTTAAAGAAATAAGGAAAAGTATACTGCCTTTTTTTGCTATAGTACCTGCTAGCGCACATACACACACACACACACACACACACACACTCACACACGCGCATACACGCACAGGGTTGAGTCACAGCTGCCTGGTCCCTTGGGTATTTGAGCTTGAAGATCAGACAACATATAAGAATTCAGCCATGACTCAAAATGGAAACAAAGACGACCATTCTTAGCAAACCCGGCAACGTGAAATGAAAAACTACAGGCTGTGGGCTGGAGCCCCTAGCACGCTTACCCACCCCATTGTCCTTGAGGGCACTACTGTTAAATACATATGACAGCCAAAGAGATGAGGAGAATGGTTTCCAGAAAGCAATGATTGGATCTCCCTTTTCATGAGGTAGAATAGGCAGGCCTATGTAAGCCTGTAAAGTAGCTCTTGAGAACAGGTCCTGGGAGGCAGCATTGTCTCCCTCTCATACGGCGCCTGAAGAACATATTGTATTATATAACCTTTCTCCAAAGCCCGCCCTACTCTGGCCGGGACCCTCTTCCTTTAGAAGCCTGCTAATAACAACTTGTGGATGACAATCTCCGTCTTAACAAGCCGGATTAGTTAGTTTAAAGCAATGAACTGAGGCCATTTGTGCAGATGCTAATCAAAAAAAGAAAAAGGAAAAAATTAGAAAAGACCCATGCGCCTCCATCTCTTGTACGTACAATATAGATAAAGAGGAGCACGTCCCAGGGCCACATCTGTGCGCTGACCTCCAAGGCACACAAAGGTCTCAGGGGCCGAGGGGTTATGAAAGGAGGGAAGAAGGTTTGTCTGAGGCCAGCAGCAGACAACAGTGGCTCTGAAAGGGCAGTTATTGGGGAACCGTCTGAAGCTTTTTTTTTTTTCCCTCCTTAAAAATGGTTCTTGTCTCCTATGAGGTCTTTGCTTTTTTTTTTTTTTTTAATAGACACTTCCCAGCTCTCAGCACAGAGCCTGGCACATGGTAGAGATATGCATGAAATGTTTGAAGGCTGGAGGGATGATGGATGGAAGAATAGACGCATAAGGGAAGATTCAAAAATTTCAAAATATCCAAAACAAATAAATCTCACAAATATATGACTTCCCTGCACCAAGAACAAAAATAAAATTGCACTAAACACAATCATCAGCACATTTGGAAAGATACCCTGTGTCTTTGGAGATCAATGGCCAGATTGATTATTAACATTCAACCATGGCTGGCGCGCTAGAACATACACACAAAAAGGAGAGCTACTCAGCTGATTATGCACACTTTAGAACATTGCAGAAAATTGGAGCCCATTAAAAAAATAATCTGTCATTTCATCAGCTTCTCTGAGAGGTCACTTCTTTCTATACCACAGCTAAGAAACTGACTCATGAAGGAAGGAATGTTTAGTTTCCCTTCAAATGTTCTGAGAACAATATAACATGCACTCCATTACATATTGAATCTGAGTGTGTAATCAGTGTGAGAGAGAAAAACAAATTGCTAGAGAGAACACCAGCTCTCACATTCCAGAGGCTGTAACACACACACACACACACACACACACACACACACATGCACATGGCTTCTATTGGCTTCTTACATTTTAACTGCCTTCAGAGTACACGTTGCTGTTTTAGGAATTCTCTAAGCCAAATGTTTGCTGGAATGCTAACCTCCTAAGAAGCTCAGGACGTCCTCCAGAGATCATTCAGTTAGAAGACATTCAACCGCCCCACAAGTTAGAGAAGGGTAAGTTTGAGACTTGGAATGATTCCTAACAAGCAAAACATAAAAGCTGCCTCTCTGGACAACACTCATCTCTAACACTCATAACAAAGATATTTTCATAAGGAAAAAGGTTGTACAGAAGAAGGTTGTCATCAACGTCAAAAAGAAACAGTTATCTTTTCCTTCTATAATTTACAGATATTTCAAATTGAAAAAATATAAGCTCTGTATATATATTCAGCTCATATTGTTTCTAAATCACAGAGATTTTTCAGTTTATCGTCAATGATTGTCTCATCTGCTCATGTCCCTAGCAGCTAGAGCAGAGGGATGGGATTTTCTAAACATGGTGTTGCTACTCTCAATAAGTTCTGGGATCAAGTTTTATTTCAGACCTCACCTAATTCCCTGGAATGTTCAAAGCATAGTAGGACGGTCAGGCTAGTTCTTTCAAAGGAGCTCTTTTATTGCGAACCTCCTCTAGAATAGATCCTCAAGAACTGAACTGGAATATTGTATTGCAGTTGAGTTCACCAACTCTGAAGAGGAAACCTGTCTACCACACACTTTCAAGGTCTGGGAGGAATACAAAATGAGTGGGTACCTTCTTGCCCTCGAAGAGTTTACAATCCAGCTGGGACAATTAAAACAAAATTACTCGTGGTAATAATACAAGGCAGGACAAGATAATAGCACAAAAGAAATGTAATTCAAGGACTCTGCAGAGTCAAAGGAGGGTTCATAAAAGGCTCTATGAGAAATGGAAAATGTGATGAGCTTTGAAGGATTATATGTAAGATTTCAGCAGCCTGGGGCATGGGCAAGGATATTCCGGATGGAGGAAATCACATGAACACTGAGGCAGGATAGTGTTGAGGCCGGTTAGGGCACACCGAAGAGAAGAGGAAAACAGAGGGTCATATCAGAGGAAATGGTATTTGATCCCAGGAGCATTTGGGAGCCACTGACCATTACTGAGCAAAGGGACATTTTAATTGGGAACTGCAGCTTGGCTAGGTTCACAACACACCTTGCTCTGTGAGGTTTCCAAGCATGCCCCAGGCGAGCAGCAGTCCCAAGGGGGCATTACCAACAGAAAATCCCGGTTGGGGGAGGGGACCAAATTTGCATGAAGCACCCTTTTGCCTTCTGAAAGTATGACCTTTTAAGAATCAAAACAGCAAGATGTAAAACCTGTCCCATTCTGCATGTCTTTGGAAATAAATAAACATTTTCTATTTCAATATTTGGCATCGTGACAAGAACTAAGAGGAACTAGAGAGATAATTAATAAGGGCATGAGGGGAAAGTGCAATTAAAAATGGCAAAGACTACTTCGTCAATAAGTACTTCATACTGAGAAAGATTATTACTGTGATCTCCAGCTTCAAACCTGAAATCAAATCACTCTGAATGGATAATTTGAATTTTATTGGGGGGGGGGAGCCATCATGGTTCCTAGCCTCTAAATTACAGGAGAAACAAGATTTTATTCTGACCTCACCTTTCTGTCGTTTTAAATCAACAAAATAATCACAGCTGAGTCCCAGTTGGCATAACTCTCGGTAACCTCAAGTTTTAATGTGGTTCTTCAGTTTCTTCACCAGAAGAGGAAGTGAGATGGAGAATGCCTCAAGAAGAATCTTTTCCAGGGAGCTTAAAAAAAGAAGTCTCCTAGGAAACAAGAAAGGCAAACTCCCTTTATCTGAATGAGCGCCATTGTTGGAAGTAAAATCTAGCTGGAACAAATCTGAAAGCACGAACCCCACCAGGCCCGGAGATGTTTGAACCTCTGGCCCAGTTTACAGAGCGCACTTAAAATACTGATGTTTCCCATCTAAAGAGTAGTCCACGTGTTTGTCACTCATAGGAGAACTTTTGGCCTCTGTCTTTTTGTATGGAATGATTCAAAACTGAATCATTTCCTGCAATTTAACTTCATAGCTGAATGCAAAGTATAGGAAGATAAGGTCACAGGGACATGAATCTATCTCGAAAGCAAGCACACTCCCTGGGCTGCTGCCGTAAGTAAAGATTTAATTGGACACAATAGGTTTTGCTATTGTTGCAACATGGAAATAAATTATTTTAAAAGAGGCCGATGACCACTGCCAGCTCAGCAGGCATCCTGGTCAGAGAAGGGTTTGACTCCCAATGATTGCTTGACATAGAAAGAATTAATTACATCAATTTCAGATGGTTGTGAATGGCATTATTATTTTATCATCATCATCATCATCATCATCATCATCCTGCCTATATTTGTCTAATAATCTTAGAAAGGGACGATGACCAGAGAGGAAAATTATATGTTGCCCATGTTCTCTTTACATGAGGTGAAGGAGGTCCACTGAAATAAAAATGGAATAACAGCTTCTGACTGTCATTTCTACTCAAGATACTTGGCTCAAATTCATTTAAGTCAGGGATTACAAATTACACCTGCAGTCCCAATCTAGCATTCTGCCTGTGTTCGTAAATAAGGCTTTACTGGAACACGGCCACACTTATTCATTTATGCGTTGTCTATAGCTGCTTTTACACTGCAATGGCAGAATTCAGTACTTAATGACAGAGACCGCGCAGCCTGCAAAGCTTAAAATATTTACTCTCTGGCTCTTCACTTCGCCAACTCCTTCTTTGAATCATCATCATCATTATCATCACCCCCTCCATTGGTAGAGGCCGTGGAATGTCTGAGGGTTTTATCACATCTCGTTTGATAACACCTTTCTGATACGTAAAGATGAAGACAATTGCAGTGCCCAGAGATACATCAGACCAGTGTCACTTCTCCACGGGAGATTCAGGCTTGACATTCTCTTCATCGTGGGACAATCAGGGTAAGGATGTCACTTTGTGTGTAGGGTGAGGACCAGCACTCCTAGCTGTCAGCAAGCATGAGAGGCATTGGACTTGACCTATAGACTGAGGTGATTCATTAGGAAATGACAGTGAGGGTCGTTAAACTTGGAAATTGCTTAAATCTCCTTGTGTGTGATACATTTGTAACTGCACATATTCTCATCCATCTGGAGTGGAAATATGTAAATGGAGAAACATCAAAGTTGAGTATTAACCTGATCAGACTCTTGGAAACTGCAGTAGAAGGATAAAATGCTAGAAATAATTTACAATCTAGACTCAGACCTGAGTTCAAATCCAGACACCCATTAGCTGTGTATTTTTAGACAAAGGTCTCACCCTCTCTAAACTTCCATTTCTTCATCTGTAAAATAGAAAAGCTAATAGATAACATTTAATTTTCAGGGTTGCTCTAAGAATTAAATAAGGTAATACCTGAATAATTCCAGGCATACTGTACTAGATGCTCAAAAAAGCAATAGTAATGACTATTACTGTTGTGGGCTGCAACTAAGAAGGGAAGAGAATTCCTTCCTAAGAAAGACTGATTTAAATGTCCTTAGTAAATTGGGCTAACATTCCCAAAATGATTTAATTTTGTACTCAACTTGCTTTTAATATCACACTTTTAAAAATATAGCTTGTATTTTTATATCACTAATGTTCCTAAAGCTTTTTCAAATGAACTCAACATCTCTGTGTCTGAAGAATGGTATAAAGGTCAGGTATTGGCCCATTTTACAGAAGAAGAGAGTAAAGTTATACCTAGATTCCTGTAGTTAATAAATAAAGCTGAGACCCTGGCTCTAGTATTTCATGGCTCAGAGCACTTATTATCACCCTGGACTTTATATAATGGTCTTTTAAAAGCCAACCCTAAAATTCTAGGGAAGGCAGGGATCCCAGTTAGAAAGCTACGTGGAAGGAATGAAAGCCAAGGCAGAAGATAAGGGGGAAGAAAGCAAGACACTTGAGAAAGCAAGAATCTAATAGAAGGATGATGCTTCAGAATTCAGACAAATGCAGCAGTGTGCCTTTAAAAAGGACCACGTCTACACTTCTATATTGCTCACTATCTGAAGCTAAGCCAGAGGGATGTACATAGTGAGATCTTTGTCTCATTTCAGGAAGGATACAGGATAAAGATTCTGTGCCAGTAATCTTCCTTGGATTAATGGTTTCTCTTTTATCTGCTGTATTTCTGCTCAGATGTCTTTTCTCTGAATGAGTCAGAGGAATGCAAATGCTGGGTGCCATCCGCCTGAAATATTTAAATCTAGTTTTGCAATGTTTTGCAGGTTTAGAGGGAAAAATTACACACACACACTTACATACGATGAAGGAATGGCAGATGAGAATTACAGATACATCAGCCAGCAATACAAAAATGTGGTATTTCAATTTGACAACAAACTCATTTTTCTTTTTCCATTTCTTTGTTTCTCCGGATCAACATTTAGATGCTTGATGTGAGTGGAAAGAATCTGCAACATTCTTTTGTGAGACTCAGAATCTCATCAAGAATGTATCTGACTACATGGAAAACTGATTTTATTTTGCTCATAAATGACAAGCCTTCAATAAGCAATGAGTAGGTCTCCCTTGAGAAAGCATTCTCTGTACCCTGATGAGGGAAGGTGAGACCAGTTGGGCATTTGGGCATGATTTATGCTCATTTTCCTGATTCTTCCTTTTACTGATACATTGTGAACTCTTTATTCTTGTGTTCAGTCATAGACTTGCAGGGGGTGTCTCAGTATTGTGACTAAGAAGGCTTCCTCTAAAAGGAAACCTAAACGGCATTAATATTCAAATCCTCCGGCTTGGTCTGTAGTGGCCTGATGGAGCTTGCACAGAGCTCCTATGCTGCAAAGGAACAAATCTTGGGAAATACGGCTGAGTAAACTGGGATTTAGCTTCCATCCTCATGTGCAGTACTTAACATGAAACCCTTAAAATGAAAGGTCTCTTCCAAAAGCTTTTATTGCTGCAAGAAAGAGTTCCTACAATGTGAACCCAAGGACAGAAAGGGGCTTTCTTATTTTCCTCTCCACCTCATGTGAAAGAATAATCTCATGCCTTCAGGACAAAGCCTTCTTTAGACAACAAAGTGAAATGCTTTCAACGTCCATGAGCATCTCCCAACATCAATGAGATTGCTATTCACAGATGAAAAAGGGGAGAAAAAAAAATGTTGGGCATGAACAATTGGTCAGTATGGCATTACCCTCAAAAATCAGAAAGCCGGAATTTAAAATGTGAAACATCTCCCACTCCTATTAAATTAGGATTGATGAGTTCACAGGGATGTTCAACATCCTTTGACTTTACTTAAATGATTTATAACACTTCTCCGTGCAATGGTTTCTGAATTTTCTCCAAGCATGCACCTGAACTAAGGCTGGGGAAGGCTTGGTACAAGACCACAAAATCCTACTTCTTTTTCTCAAAGAGTTTTCATGAATTGATCTGCAAAATTCCACTCAGCACTCACTAAGCACCTAGCACGTGGCAGACACTGTGCCAGACACTGAGACACAGAGATGAGTGAGACACAGCCCTTGCCCTAGAAAGCTCATGCCTAGCAGAGAGAGAGACCAATATCTGCAAGGTAATACAGCAAATGCCAGAGCAGAAATAAACGTAAGGGAGGGACCACCCAAGGGGGCAGGTATCAATACAAAAAAAAGGTCATTTGAGTTAAGCTTTAAAGAGATTAACCATTGGAGAGAAGGACAAAAGCCGAAAAAGAAAACGAGACCTAGATGAGGTCACAAACTCTAGACAATCAAATAAATATACCTTAAAATACAACTACCTCTAGGAACACAAAGATGTGTTGGCTTTGCCAGGTCATATTTGTTGGTTTCTATTATCTATGCTTTCTATTGATCAAGAATTGATTTATGTCACCCACAGGCCTATTTCAGAAGGTTATGTGTTATATGAAAGATCAGACTTCAGCTTCTCCAAGTGAGATTTTAGCGGCCCCAGCCTCTGCCTGGCAGTCAACTCTCCAACTCACTCCCTCCCCAGAAAACAATTCAAAGAACAAAATTCTCTGAGGTCTCTGGCAGCTGCAGACATGAATGCAGGTCCTCTGTGGACCCCATTCAGTCTGTCAGCAGACTATCAATTGTAGGGGTCTAAACAAGAAGCAGAGCAGGGAACCCAGGCCACAGGGAGAGAAGGCCTTTCTCAAAGGGGCTCGGCCAGAGTCTCTGCCTGGCATGGGGATACATCCTGCCTGGTACAAGAATACAACCCACACTGCAAAACAACTAGCCATTTGTATTCCCTTGGAAGGGCTCCAAGTGCCTCTGTCTTCCCATGTGTGCTCTCCAGAACTGAGGAATGATCAAGGTATGTGTTAGAATCCCAATATGAATGGCTACAACTTACCAGTTGAGTCCTCCTAGGGAACCAAAACGTCTTTGCTCTCGAACCATCATCTATGCTACAGTGAGGGAGATCCTATATCTATGCAAACAGCCCAGCCCACCAAACTCACCTTCTTTGGTTAGAATAGCACATTGCTGAGAAGGGCTTTTAGGGTGCTCGTTTAAATGAGATGGAGGCTCATTTACTCTCTGAAACGATATTGAGACTATGCTTCACACAATGTAAAAAATGACTAAGTCCACTCATGCATCAGATACGATAATTCTGCCAAAGTTGATGCTGACAGCATTTTAAAAAAAACAATGATGGAGGAGTCTGGCCTTTTTGTTGTCATTTTAATTGTCACCATGAGTGACAAAAAATGTGTTTCCTTCTCCAGCATACTCCTCTCTAAGCTCTATAATACCTTAACTGGACCTGTGTCCCTTGAGGGTATGATAAAAAAACAGAAAGGAAAGAAAGTGTATATGCAAAGTGTATGTAAACATGTGAGAGAGGGAGGGAACAGAAAGAGAGAGAAAGAGAAAAAAGGATAAAAAGAGGGAGACAAAGAAACAGAAAGAGACAGTGAGCAGCAGAATCAGAGAGAGACAATGCCACAAGGATAGAAAAAAAAAATAGACAAACAAGGATTATTTTGGGTGGCTGTTCCTGCATATCAAACAAAGAGTGCTGTTAGTAATCTCATGGAAAAGGCTAGGTTTTTTTGCATCAAATCAAGAAACCTGCAATGTTTCCAAGATCCACTCAGAGTTTTCAGGCAAGACAGCCCAGAATTTCTTGTTAAAAGCTTAAGGGCTCAATTTATGCTAAGCATTCAAGGAAATGTCTCATCCAAACAGGATATCATTTTTCATATTAAAGAAGCAAACCAATCTCAGAGCATAAATGTTATTATCCACAGTCGCAAAGGAAAATGGCATTTACTTTCTCTCCCTTCATAGGGAAGGAGGAAGGATGTTCTCCCTTCTTTGGGGCCAGAAGAGAGCCTCAGAAATCCTATTTCCACTCCAGAAAGACATACATTTTTTTTCTCAACCCCAGTAGGTGGGTCCACAAGCCTCTCCCTTGGCATTGATTGCTTTGATGGGTCAGTGTACAGTATGTGCGTGTTGCTTTTAAATATGTTTGGGGGAAAGAATCAAAGCTAATTTCAGCGTGTGAAAAGCTAGCAGATTCCATTAGTGATTGTGACTTTACTTCAAAGTGATAAGGCTGCTGGATGCAGGGTCTCAGAACTGAATGTCCAAACGGGAATTTATGATGTAGAACTTTAGTTTTATCAACTCTTGGTGTCAACATCCATACAAAAGAAGAAATACTGTATTTTCTGCCCTAGCGGAAATTTTAAAGTTAACCCATTGAACCCATTGTGCATCTTCTCTCATTTTCTCTACAGTTCTTTCCTCTTGAAAACAAGTTTCAGTGGGGAGTAGAGGGGTCGTTGGAATCACTGTTTCTGGTTTTCATATTGGTGGATCTGAAAGAATACACATTGCATTACATGAATTCACATTGCTGCTTCTACGGATAACCACAGCAAAATCCCAGAAGCAGTTCAAATGGGATTAGACTACAGCCCATCTCTCTGAATTGTCGTTATAACATCTACATCTGGTAGTATTCTTAATTATCTTGGTGTCAAACCCCAGGAAGTCATCTTCCCACCTTTATGAAGAGCAAGCCCGACTAGAACCTTGAAGAGGACATGGTTATGGATACGTAACAGTTGTTGTTACATTCAAGGCACCAAATCCATAAATATACATAAACAGACACCTCATATGGCCAAAGAAAAAATGATATATTTTGCTAAGTCCTATCAATGTCTTTCTAATGAAGATACTTCATTAGAAAGTTTGTTATAAAATAACATCTGGTATGTCTCCATCTATAAAACTGGGTGGTCCCCATTTAATGATATGTGATATCTTTTCACAAGACAAGATTTACATTATTCAGTATATGAAGAGTTAATAACTGGGTCCACCAGTTTCATTAGTAAACAAGTCAGAATTGATGTCAGTTTAACACAGTTTCTGGAAGAGTAATAAAACCCTTCCTTGTTCCGTGTCTAGGAAAAGGAAAACAGAGTCACTGAGAGAGATACTGGAGTCACTCCTTGTTGTATTTGGCCACAAGTTCCTCAGCAGCTATTGTTTGCCATGTGTTGAGGCACCAGTTGCTATGATCAATGGAAGACAATACAAAGACACAGAGTAAAGTGAAAGATAGCTCAGTTTTGCTGAGTGCCTACTATGTGCCAGGGACAGTTGATTATCTCTTTTAGTTCTCATAGATGGCTTGTGAAGTAGATAGTCATTCAAATACCCATTTTACAGATGATGAAACTGAAACTCTAAGGAAAACTTGTTCATATGTTATAGCTGGCAGTTGGTGGGATAGGGAATAAAACTCAGACCCATCCCATCCGATTCTAAAGTCCACGTTCTGTTACACAAGGCTGTAGAACAATGGTTTCCAAATTGTGTTCCAGTATAATAGGAGTTCCTCCAATGTTTGATTTAAACTTTTTTCCTCAAAATATATTTTTAAATATCTTAAAACTATAATTTAAAAAAGAGGATACATTCAAGTATTCTATACTCAATATTCCTTTTGGAGACTACCAGAATATCAACTTGTTTTGTCCTTAGTTGACTAAAGTACTGCTTTTCTCAATATCGTGTATTGAATTTTGCATAGGCTAAAAAACAGGTGAACATCACTGCTCCAGGGCATGCATTCTCTGTGAGGGGACAATATAACTCTCAAGGGGATGAAATTTGATTCTCAAGGGCCCAAAAACTTAGATATTACAATAATTTGTTCTCTCCCCAAAGGTCGTAGTATGTAAACAGGTACGTAGTATATCTGTGGTATTAAAATTTCACAGGGGCGGGAATTAGCAAAAAAAAAAAAATGTCTTAAAAGGCTCTTTATGAAGGACATAATGAAAAAAAAGGTTGGAAAAATACTGCTTTAAGGTATTAAGAGTTTCAGAGAATTTGAAACAGAGACGAGGGACAGCTTGGTCCTCGTTCCACCTAAGCACTCCACCTCCTTGAATTGCAGTGCTTTGGGGAGTTCTCCTTGGCCGCTGTCCATATTTAATAAGCCTGGCTTGTTTGCAACCTTAGAATTTTTGATCTATAAAAGAATTTTACAAGCTTCAATCCCTTTGTTTCTAAGATGAGACTTAGCAACCTAAGCCAGCCCCCTCTTTTTAACAGAAGGAAAGATTGGGGTCCAGAGAAGCAAAGGACTTGCCAAAGGACATAGATCTGTGGCAGTCAGAACTCAAACCCAGAACAGCACCCTGCACAGGATAGGTGCCTGAAAAGTATTTTGTCAAATGAATGCATGAAAAGATGAACGACTTCTATTTAACAAGGAGATTTCACTGGGAAGATCAGATATAAGAATTTTTTTTCTTTTTTTTCAAGACAGCATCTTGCTGTATTGCCCCGGCTAGAGTGCTGCGGCATCAGCCTAGCTCACAGCAACCTCAAACTCCTGGGCTCAAGCAATCCTCCTGTCTCAGCCCCCTGAGTAGCTCAGACTACAGGCTTGTGTCACTACGCCCGGCTAATTTTTCTATTTTTAGTAGAGACGGGGTCTTGCTATTGCTCAGGCTGGTCTCGAACTCCTGACCTCAAGAGATCCTCCTGCCTCAGCCTCCCAGAGTGCTAGGATTACAGGCGTGAGCCACTGTGCCCAGCCTGGATATAAGAATTTTTTAAAACAGCTATTTTCAGACTACCTATTCCATGCCACCAATTGATACGGAAAGAGACAGAAGGAGGAAAAAAAAAAGTACCACCTAAATAAACTCCCCAGTGGTTAGAGACCTCTAGGAGTCACGTTGTACCTCATGGCCCCAGCTGAAATGGAAGAGTGTCAAGAGACAATGCAAGTGAGTTCTTCCTCTGGCTGACCCAACCACACATCTTTCCTTTGTTTGTTTGCTTTCCTTTCTTTAAAGCTCTTACAATACTCCTAGCGTAGTGCCATCTGCTGAAGCGGGATGAACAGGTAGCTTTAAAATGATGATAGCTCTGGGAAATGATAATCACTAGGTCATAGAAAGCTGCACTGCAGTGTATAAATAAGATAAGTAAAAGTGCTGAGGACTGCATGTTTGCTTTAATAAAATCTGTTTTCCCTTTTTGTGGAGAATGCCTTTCTCAAATGCCTAGGGAGAGAAGCTGAACTATAGACGAGAAACAAGCAGACAGTTCCAGAATCTGGCAATGAGGGTGGGATCAGAGGGGAGAAGGATGAAATATTACTTACTGAGACACAAAAGGAAAAGGGTTGGACCGGAGCCTTTGTGTTGAGTTGCTGAAGCAATGGAATGAGATAAGAAGCTCCAGGTCTAATTCCAAAGCTCCTTTTGGTAGAGGCAACATGCCTCAGTGAAAGAGCCAGGGTTTGGGTTACAGCACAGCTCTCAATTAACCATGTGACCTTAGGAAATTCAATCTCTCTGAAGCTTGATTTTCTCATATGTAAAAGAGGATAGTATCTCACAGGGATATCATATGGTTTATGTTAGAGAATATATATAAAGCACCAACCATGATGCTGGGTATCCTTCGGTGTTTAATAAATGGTAGTGGTGACGACACAGTGATAAAGATGTAGATACGAAAAATGATGATGATGATGATGATGATGATGGTGATCCACAGGCCTTCTCTAGAAAGTAGCTACATGTACACACTGATCCCTGAAGATCATCAGTAGCTTAGAAGTTACCACGCTCTGTGAGATATGCCATTGGCAAGTATAATTCACAGAGCAAGAATGTGCTTTGCAAAGTATTTCAGTGAGTAAGAACCAAGTCTAAAAACACAGGCAGCTTCTGGATTTTTGCAAATATAGCATATGACTTGGGCTTTCTGCAAATACAAAGCATTTTCATTGACATCTTCTCATTTTATCTCCCTACCAGAAGATAAAGGTTGCAGAGTAAGTACTAGATGCCCATATGACAGATGAGAAAACCTGAAGTCTCAGGAAGTTTAAGTCATTTAGTGACTAGCCCAGCATTACATGGTGAGAAGTGGTATGCAGGCTGAAAGCCTCGTTGCTTGCTTCCTATTCCAATGGTACACTGTGCCAACTACTTACAACATTTCTACCTGAAATGTGGACCTCATGCAGGTCTGGTACAAGAGCAGGTTTTCCCTCTCCACATGCCTAATGGGTGGCCATCTATCCTCCACTCAATTTCATCCATCTGCAACAACATGGCATTCATGTTACTCAACTACCTACTCTGTGACCTCTACTCCTGACCCAAAGTAGAAAATCCAGGAGAGACTAATGAAAGACTCCATCCCCTTAGGAAAGTGAGATGCCTATCAAACCAGATACACAAATGACATCATCTGACCATTGTGCAACTGCCAAGGGAGCAAGTCTGAGAAAGCTCTGGAGGGCTCTGTTGTACCCACAGGACAGAGTAGGATTGACTTTGGTCTGCAATATGTCAACCCTGTTCCGATGCTCTCGTTCTCTACCTTCAAACACAACCCTGCACATATAAATGATGTATCTTCCTCCTCTCCACAGTCCAATGAGGAAGATGCGCCTGTGCCCTTTGTTCAGCTGGGGAAACAGGAATCACAAATTGAGCACCATATGCAGGAACACAAAACCAGTTTGCTGGAAAGCCAGGTCTTAAACACAGATTTCCTCACTCCAGTCCCATCTTCTTTGCAGTATACCAGATTGCTGCCTCTATCAGTTACAAATCTTTCAGTAGCAAGCAATAGAAAAATCCAAAATTCAAATCTGCATAAACAAAAAAAGCCATTTTTTTTTTGTTTACATAAGTAAACAGTTCAAGGAATAGGTCTGGTTTCAGGCTCCCGATTAAAATCTGAACTAGCTCCATTTTCAAGCTCCACATGGTGGCCCCCCAGCAACTACAGGTTCTCCCCCCTTGGTGGAGGCAGTTCCATGCCTTATATCCTCCCATTACCACCTTCCGTGGGGGTGAGAGCATTAACGCCCCTGCATTTCCATCACAGATGGTGGGCTTCACTCTGGATCAGCTTAAATCATGTGCCCATCCCTAAACCAATCATGGTGGGGAGAAGGATAGAGTACTCTGGTGAGCTAATCAGAGCTCACCACCAGAGTCAGGATGAGGTCAATTCTACTCAATCCAAATGAATGGCTATGGAGAGGTACCTTCTCAATGTACTAATACCAGGAAGGAAAGGTAATAGGAACTGGGCACACTGACATCCAATCTTTTATTCTACAAACAGTCTTTACACTCCTATTATGTGCCAATTGTACTGCCAGACTGGAGGTAAACTATAAAAAAGAAAAGCATTCAGTCTAGTATATCTGGACCCAATGGTAAAGAATAGGTGTTGTCTTAGTCCAGCTGATAGGATATATAGACTAGGTGGTTTAAACAACAGACATCTATTTCTCACAGTTCTGAAGGTTGGAAATTCCAAGATCAAGGTGCCACCAGCAGATCTGCTGTCTGGTGAGGGCACCCTTCCAGGTTCGCAGACAGCCACATTCCCCTTGTGTCTTCACATGGCTGAGAGAGGGAAAGAGAACGCTTTCTCATGTCTTTTTACGAGGACACTAATCCCCTTAATGAGAGCTCCACCCTCATGACATAATTACCTCCCCAAGGGCCTATCTCCAAATACTATCCCACTAGGAGTTAGGATTTCAACATATGAATTTAGGGAGGAGGGCACACAAACAATTCAGGCCATAGCTGGTGCCTTCACTCTGGACGGTATCTTCAGCCACTTCCCTATTGCAGCCTCTAACTCACCCAAATTGCTCTTCTGTTAAGAGTTTGAGCCAAGCTGGCAAGAGACACAGCAGAGTGGTGAGTTCAAGTTGTTTTCCATTTTCAAGGCAACTAGAATCATGTCTTATACAGTAAGAGAGGTAGTATGATATAGCAGTTAAAAAATCAGGCTCTGGAGGCAGACTGCTTGGGTTTGAATCTTGAGTCAGCCACTCCCTCGCTGTGTGGCCTTAGGCAAGTTAGTTAGCCTATCTGTGCTCCCATTCTTTACCTATAAAATGGGGATAATTATAGCCACCTTAAGATATTTTGAGATCTAGATGAGTTGATACAGGGGTCGGCTAACTTGTTCTATATAGGACCAAATAATAAATATTTTAGACGTTGTGGGCCATACAGTCCCTGTGGCAACTACTCCACTCTGCCATTATAATGTGAAAGCAGCCATAGATGATACTTGAACAAATGGGTGTGACTGTGTTCCAATAAAACTTTATTTACAAAAACAGGCAACAGGCTCAATTTGCCTGGCAGCAAGTAAGAGCTCAATATGAGCGCTATGGTTATAAATTCATAGCAAATAGTACGCAACTGTATTATTCTCTTTCACACACAATTCCTCTCTCTCAGTGGACTCTACCCTTTGTTGACTATAACTCCACCACCCTTTGTTGACTATGCTGATTGTAGATTTATTGTTTCACATACATACACATGAGCTGTTTGTCTTAGTTTATTGATGTGGTGACACAGGAGATCAAGAAAACTCCCCACTCCTCTAACTGGATTATCCTTCATATGTTTAAAGTGTCTTGTGCCTATGACTTAAAGAGGAAACACTCAGCAAAAAGCTTGGCGTGTTGCATACGACCCAGTGCTGGGGTGATACGTAGCAAGTAAAGAATAATAACAGTTATTATTGGCTATAAATACACTCTCAGGCTCATTAGTGAATGTTCACTTGCAGACATTCAACTCTCATCAAAACGATTTCCTTATGGCACAAGCCACCCCTCAAGTTCCCTTCTCTGCAACCACACTCCAGGTCCAGAAATCACAACTCAAATTTCACAGTATTCAGTCAGGCTGAGATGTCTCAAGAGACACAAAAACAACACTGGAGTTAAAAGTTAATTCTTCCTGCTGGGTTAATAATTAGGTAAAACCAGTTTGAAGCAAGGGGAAATCAGTGTGTCTGGAGTTCAGCATGAATTAGTGAGGAAAGAGGCAAAATAAAGAATTACAGAGTAGGAACATACCTGCCAAGAACTCAACCTTCTGAAGTGGTGCTCTGGTCGGGAAAGGGGAGACGACTCGGGGAGCCATTCGGGAGCCTTAATTTAGCATCAGCAAAGAATCCCCACACTCAGAATCAGATCCTTGCCTGTGAGGAGGCTTTTTAGCTAATCAGAATGAATGACACTTCTGTTTTTGGGTGAGACAGAGACTGAAAACTTGATAAATTATAAAATGTGTCCCCTTAGCACTTCTGCTGGCAGCTTGACTCACATTAACTTTTATTTTGTACCAAAGCATCCTCCCCTTAATTCAGCATCGTTCCCCTAAATTTGTATTAAAGAGAAACTCCACGTCTCATTTGTTCATTGTGTTAGGATGGCTGCATCCCTCAATCAATATGCACCAATCAATATGCACATTACCCAGAATACAAAATGACAATCCTGGGAAACACAGGAATAAGGAAAAGAGAAGCTGACAATTTCCCTGCTTATTGGCACAAAAACACACTGCCATACTTTATGCCTTTCAATAAAGAAGTATGTATGTGGGCCCATAAATGGCCCATGATTTTGTTAGTGGGAAAGGAACCGGTTGAGGTGGAAATATTCTATGTATTTGGACGAAACTATCAATGTCACTCGAAATAAAGATGCTCCCATCCATTGCACTGCCCTGTACAGACATGGACATAGGCCAAAAGGCACTTAGTGTAGTTAATCCCAAATATACCAAGGCCAGGATTAGGTTTTAAAGGATTGAAAAGTCACAGATTTGTTGGTCATGCTACTGTGAGATCAGCACTCAAGTAGCCACATGACTCTGAGCTTCAGCCTATTAACCTGTGAGATCAGCACTCAAGTAGCCACACGACTCTGAGCTTCCTACTCCACTTTCTACAAGGAGAGCTCCTGACATCACCCAAATATATACAGTCTCTCTGAGCCACCCCCTTCCCCAGGACTAGGGTTGAGAACCTTAGTGCAAGGAGCTAAAGAATCACAAAAGTTCCAATAGCAAAGAGAAAATTAAATGGGCTTCCAAGTCAGATAGAGCTGGGTTTGAGTTTCAACACTGTCCTACTGTACGCTACAGTTTGGATGTTTGGATGTTGTTCCCCAAACATCCTGTTGAAATTTAATCCCCAGTGTTGGAGGTGGGCGTAATGGGGGGGTGTTTAGGTCATAGCGGCAGATCCCTCACAAATGGCTTGGTGGTGATGAGTGAACTTTCAATATGTTAATTCCCAGAAGAGCTGGTTGTTAAAGAGCCCAGCACCTCCCTCTTTTCTCTCTCGCCTCCTCTCTCACCATGTGACACTCTGCACACGCCAGCTCCCCTTCACCTTTCACCATGAGGGGACGCAAACCGAGGCCCTCATCAGAAGCAGATGCTGCAGCCCCGTTTCTTGTACTGTCCGCAGAAGTGTGAGCCAAGTCAACCTCTTTTCATTATAAATTACCCAGCCTCAGGTATTCCTTTATAGCAACATAAAGATGGACTAAGACACCGTGAGACTTTGGACAAGTTACCACTCTGTTTCTTCACCTGTAAGATAGAAATAATGATGTCTACCTTTCAGGGTTGCTGTCGGGATTAGAGAAATACATATTAAGCATCTAACATATATTAAGGGCTCAAAAAATAAGATTTTTTTTTTCTGGAAAGACAAGTTATGTGAGCCTGAAGCATAATTTCTCCAGCTCTGCTCTCTGCTCTTCCCTGTTTTGATCGTCTCAGAAAGTCCAGGATCCGGAAGATGTAAGACGAGGAAGAGAAGCAGCAACAGTTTAACACTTCCTAAGTGCCAGACATTGTTCTAACTGCTCATACGTATTGATTCATTCAGTCTTCAGAACAACTCTATAAAGTTGGTTCCATAATTGTTCCATTCCACAGATATGAAAAGTGAGACACAGAAGAGAGTCTCATCGAAGACTTGCCCAAGACTACACTGCTAGTAAGTGCCAGAGCAAGGATGCAAACTCGGACGGAATGGCTTTAGAGTGTGCATTAATGATTATTGCTAAGGGGCCCAAAGGAGCAAATGGAATCTACTCAATTAAAGGCATCAGAGGGCTTTAGGAGATGGTCTACTCCTCTTTTTTCCAGAGGTATTAGATCATAATTTTGAACATAAAAGAAGTAACCCCAGGGTTTCAGGATGCCCTTTTGCCATGAATAATACAGAAAAGGCTGTGCTGGTATACATACTAGTTCAGAAAGGTGAGTTTGGGTCCACTGCAATCTGCATCTCTTCAGACCAACTAATTCTAAATCACTGCAGAAACTGAGGAATCTTAGCAGCACATGGGTTCCTGCCCTCCCTCCCATACCCTCTTTGCTCTTTAGCAGCATTTAGGGGAGTGGATCAAAATCCTGGAAGGCACAGTCCTGAACACCATAATCTGAAATGTTGAAATCCCAAAAGATCACAATCCCAACAATATAATTCCGAAAGGAAAAATTTTTTAATTCTTTAAAATATATTTATTTACATTTTTAAAACAGATTTGAGAAGCATATAAAAACACGACAAGTTACTTCACAGGCCACTCTACACGATAAACAGGCAATAATAACATACACATATTTGTAAGCATAAACACTCAGGTATACTATTGATGGTTACTTGGTATAACAGTTATGAGCAGATGAACCACATTCGTGAAGAAATAGGTCCAAAAGAAAACTACATAAATGCATATCATTATGGTTGGTAATTTTGTACACCAAGGCTTATAACTGTGGTTGTCCTCCTTGGGAATAAGAATGGAGTGAATGGAAATGGGTTGGCTACAGAGGGGGGAAAAGCCAGGATGCAGACCTTCCTGCTGTAGCACAATGGGAATACTCAGGAGAAGGACAGAGGGCAGGGAGAGGATTCTGTTGACTGAAAGAAGCACAAGAATCAGCCCAACTAGTCTCTTCTTAACTTTTCATGCAGCTATGCCCTCTGGGGTCTATCAAAAACTCCAGAATGAACTATTAGGACATCAATGAGTCAAAGCATGATGCTCAAGCTTCTTTTATATCTCCAAATTTATATTAGAACTACAAAACTACTTTGGGTTAAAGTTTTAGGTAATGATACCAATACAACTCAAGAGTTTCAATGTGACTATGAGCTTTGAAAGCTATAGTAAACAAACCAGCCTCCTAGCAGTTTAGATTCAAAGCAACTCAAAGCAAATTGCTAAGGACAGCATAAGAAAGGAGGCACATTTATGCAAAGTAAGTGCTAACTTTTCTCCCCTCCCACCTCCATCCCCCCACAAAATCTATGCCTTTTTGCCACTACACCATTCTGTCAAGTCTATAGTAGTCCTGGATCCTATAATCAATGGATTCTGTTATGGTTTTGCATGAAACAAAAATCCAATCAAGCTAGCCCAAGTAAAATGGGGATTAATGAAGAAAGGACTAGGCAAAAATCATAGACCTCCAAGGATAGAAAACAAAGTACAATGTTTTGCTTTTCACATAAAGGAGTGAGTGTCTAACAACATATCTTCCCATAAGTAACATTTACAAATGCTGGAAGAGAAAATATAAACACTTGAGAGCTCCAGGAACTGAAAAAGTGGCATATTTTGGAGGGCATTCAAATTTGTAACAAGAAATCAGAACAGAATGAATTTCTGTTTTTGCTGGTATGCCCTGAAGGCCACCAGAATCATGGCCAAGATAGCACGCCTAAAATTTCCAGAAAGCATCTGCTTCTTTTCTGGCTGGAGGAACCAGGGAGAAAATCTCATGGAAACTGGACATCCAGTGAGGAGGAAAGAAATAAGAACACCAAATTCTGTACTTAACCTCAGCTCAAGTCTCTGACTGATCCCTAAACTATCTATGAGTCAGTCAAATGGAAAGCATTTATTGGTTAAGGCTTATAGAACTAAATTCAGTTCTGAACTCCCATTCACCAAAGGCTGTACAGTTTTCAGTTTAAGTCAAACTAAATTAGTTGTCTGCTAAAACAAAACATCAACACTCTTTAGAGTAATACAACAAAATCCAGAATCTCTACAATATAGCCACACAGTATCCAGGATATAATATAAAATTACTCAATATATAAAGTGCTAGAAAAATGTGAGCCAGTCACAAGGGAAAATGAAAACAATAAAACCAACATCAAAATGTTCCATATGTTAGAATCATCAGGAAAGGATAAAATAGCAATTATAAGTATACTCAGTGATGGGAAATATACCCATAATGAATGAAAAGATAAGAAACCTCAACAGAGAAAAAGAAAATATAAAAAAGAAACAAATGAAAATTTTAGTAATAAAAAATAAAATATATGAAATTAAAAATTCAGTGGATGGGACTAATAACAAAATGAAGATGAAAGGAAGCAGTCAGTGGATTTGAAGATGGAGCAACAGAAATCATTCAATTCAAATAAGAGAGATTAGAAAAAGATTGAAAAAAATGAACAGAACCTCAGAGATCTATGAAATAATTTCAAAATATCTCACCAAGAAAGACAATAGGACAGGAAAAGATTTCAAACAAAAATACCAGAAAACATCTCGAATTTTTCAAAGATGTAAATATAGAGATTTAAGAAGCTCAAAAAACCTCAAAGAGAATTAAAGAAATCCTTGCTAGGCACATTATAGTCAAACTTCTGATCTGCAAAGATAAAGAGAAAAATTAGAAAGCAGCCAGAGAAAAACATCACATTATGTATAGAAAAACAATGATAGAAATTATCACAGACTTTTCATCTGAAACTATGGAGGCTAGAAGATAGTGGAACATCTTTGAAGTGTTAAAAGAAAATAATTGCCATTCCAGAATTCTAAATCCAGGAAAACATCCTTCAAAAAAGAAAGTGAAATAAAGACACCTTTAGATAATGAAAAACTCAGGGAATTTATCTCCACCAGAACTATATTAAAAGTACTTTAGGTTGAAGAAAATAATACCAGAGGAAATCTTGGATTTCCAGAATGAATAGAGTATGATCTAGAAATGAAAAATAAAAAAATAATGTTTTCTTTTGATTTCTTTAATATACAAGTGGATCAGGCACAGTAGCTCACTCCTTATAATGCTAGCACTCTGGAAGGCCAAGGTGGGAGGGTAACTTGAACTCACGAATTTGAGACCAGCTTAAGCAGAGCAAGACCCCAAAAATGGAAAATTTAGCGGGGCGTGGTGGCACATACTTGTAGTAATAGGTACTTGAGAGGCTGAGGCAGGAGGATTGCTTGAGCCCAGGAGTTTGAGGTTGCTGTGAGCTAGACTGACACCACTGTACTCTAGCCTGGGCAACAGAGTAAGAAAGACTCTGTCTCAAAAAAATAAATCAATAAAATAAAATACAAATGATTATTTGCAGCAAAACATATAACATTGTCTTGTGGTATTTACAGTGTATCTAGATGTGATGTATGTGACAACTATAACTTAAAGGGTGGTAGGATTGAAAGTAAATGGACCCTATGTATTGCAATATTTCTATTTTTTATCATATTAGCACAATATAAACTGAAAAGTTAAGAATGGATAGAGCAAACATTTTTTAAAATGCAGAGGAGTATAACTTCAAACAAATAAATGTCCTAAAATGGAAATTAAGATATCAAAATAGCCCAAAGAAAGGTAAGATAAGGGTGGGAAAAAAAGAGAGGGGTTAAAATTATATAAAAAATAAAAGAGTAAAATGGAACCCAAATTCAACCATTTCAGTATTAATATTAAATGCTAATGGGCTAAACACTCTAACTAAAAGGCATAGATCATCAGAATAGATTAAAAGAAGAATCAAGACCCAATTAAATGCTATCTACAAGAGATATATCTTAAATATAAACAAAAAGGTTGAAATTATATGGATAGAAAAAGATTTACCATGTAATGAGTAGCCATAATAAGGCTGCCGTGGTTGTAATAATATTAGATAAACTAGATCTCAAGAGTATTACCAAAAATAATAAAGAATATTTCCTAATAACAAAAGGATTAATTCGACAGGAAGACATAGCCATTGCAAATGTGTGTGCCTAATAATAAAGTCTTAAAATAAAGGAATTAAAATTAGATAATTCTACAGAGTGGAAGAATTTAACACCTTTTTTTCAGAAAATTATAGAAAAACTAGACAAAAACAAGTAAATTCATAGAATAAAATAACTAGGCATATTATTCATTTTTGCCTAATTTGCATTTATAGAACTTTATACCCCACAACTATAGAATACATATTATTTTCAAGTACATTTGGTAAATTCACCAAGATAGACCATACACTAGGCCACAATGCAAGTTTTAATAGATTTCAAAGGACTGAAGTTATACAAAGTATGTTCTTTAACAACAAAAAGACTAAGTTAGAAATCAATAATAATAATAATATAGCTAGAATAATTACAAAATATTTAAAAATTTGATTAAAAACTTCTCAATAATCTATGGGTCAAATAAGAATCATAAAAGGATTAGAAAATATTTGAAACCAAATGATAATGAAAATAAAACATATAAATAAATTTGTAGGAAACAGCTAAAGCAATGCTTAGAGGGAAATTTATGTTTTAAATGTTTAGAAAAAAAGAAAAGATCTACAATTAATTAAAGAAACTAGAAAAAATACAGCAAAATAAACCTAAAGCAAGTAGAAGGAAGGAAATAAAATTAAAAGCAAAAATTGATGAAATAAAAAATAATAAATAAATAGAATTAATAAAGCCAAAAGCTGGTTCTTTGTTTAAAAAAAAAAATTCCTAACCCTCATACTGTATTAAGTTAAATATAGTGGTAGAAAGAGGAAGAAGGCAAAAATTACCAATAGCAGGAATAAAAATGTGATATAAATACAGATACTAAAAATATTAAAAAGAAAAGAAAAACTATGAGTTTTATGTCAAAATAATTGACAAATTAAATGAAATAAATATATTCCTTCAAAACTAGTAAAGCACAATCAAGAAGAAACAGATAACCTGATAGCTACAACAGAAATGGCATTACTTGTTGAAAAAAAAAAAAACCTTTCTATTTAAAACAAAAAAACCACATACACAAAAAAAACCTTTAGCCCAAGATGTTCCTTCCTACTGCTGAATTTTACCAAACATATGAGGAAAATGAAATAATTCTACATAAAATCCTTTAGAAAATAGGAGAAAAGAGTAACATTTTCTTGGTAGCGAAACCACATAAGATATTAAAAATTAAAAAAAAATTATGGATCCATATCCTTCATGAACATAGATGCAAAAATTCTTAACAAATTTTTAGCAAATCAAATCTAGAAATATTATATATCAAAAGAATAATAAATATATCATGACTGAGTGGAGTTTATCCCAATAATGCAAGCTTGGCTTAATAGTTTAAAAGAAACCAATGCAATTTGCCATATTAACAGAATAAAGAAGAAAATTCATATGATCATCTTAATCGCTGAAGAAAAAAAGCAACTGACAAAATTCCATACCCATTCATGACTAAAACTCTCAGCAATCTATAATAGAAAGAAACTTCCTCTATATAGTAAAGAATATCTAGGAAAAAAATCTACGGCTAATATAGAATTTAATGATAAAATAATGAATGACTACCCCTTAAGATTGGGAAGAAGGCAATGATGTCTGCTCTCACCAGTTCTATTCAACACTGGTAGTGCTAGCAATCATAACAGATAATTAAAAATAAAAAGTCATAATAATCAGAAAGAAGTAAAACTGTCTCCATTTGCAGATGGTATGATTATTTGTAGAAAATCCTCAAGATGATACCAAAAAATTACTAGATTTAATCAGTGAATTTAGCAAGATCTCATGATACAGAATTAAGATTTTTAAATCAAAGAGAAAAGTCAGTATTAATTAAATATTTCATATGCCAGCAGCAAACAGCTGGAAAACAGTTTTTTAATTCTGTTTATAATAGCACCAAAAAACTACATTATCCTTCAGAATAAATTTAATGAGTTAAACAAGACTCTCACACCAAAAAGAGCAAAATATTGCTGACATAAATTAGCAAAGATCTAAATAAATGGAGAGATATACAATGTTCATGGATTAGAAGACAATATATTTAAAATATTGCTCTCCAAATGTATCTACAGTTTCAACACAATGCCAAAAATTTCAGCAGGGCTTTTTTATAAAAAAATTACAATTTTATTTTAAATTTTATATGGAAGTCAAAATTACATAGAATATGAAAGCATTTTTGAAAAAGAACAAACTTGGCATACTTATGTTACCTAATTTCAAGTCTTTCCCTAAAGACCCAGTAATCAAAAAATTATAGTTGTAGCAAAAAGATAGACATATACAGATCAATTTGTACAGGAAAGGGAATCAATAAATAAACTCACTTATATTATATATAGTTAATTAATTTTCAACAAAGGTGCTAAGATAATTTAATAAAGAAAGGAAAGTCTTTTCACCAAATTGTGCTGGAACGACAAGATATTCATAGGTGAAAAGATGAACATGGATCCCTACCTTATACCATAAACAAAAATTAATCAAAATTGTACATGGACCTAAATGTGAGGGAAACAAAAGAAAAACAGGAGAAAACAAAGGAGAAAATTCTTGCAACCCTAGGGTAGGGAATAATTTTTAAGTAGGACACAAAACCACAAATGATTCAAAAAAGTTGTTAAATTAGATAAATGACTTAAATGTAACGCATGAAATCATAAGAATTCCAGAAGAAAATGTTGGAAAAACTCTTCTAGATATCTATCAGCCTAGGCAAAGAATTTGTGAAGAAGAATCCAATGGCAATCACAGCAACAAATTTAAAACATTTTAAAACATATGGAAAAGGAGCACAGCACTCAAGACACAAAGAATATCCTACTTTATTGAACGCCCATTCTTTATTCACTTTTTCACCCTCTTTATTGGCCTTCATGGAACACAGAGGCCACCTCCCAGAACTGGTGCCAAAAAGATTAGAAACTTGCTTTGGCAGACTTTAATCGCAGTTAGAACACAGACATATACCCTAGGCTGAGCCAAGCAGATGCACCCTCCTTAGACTATGAGCCAATGTCTAGAAATGCAAAAAGCAGAACAGTAAAGAATCCACTCAGATGGCAAGAGGGCCACTCTGGCAGCAACGTGCGATTTCTGGAGGCAGTATGACAGAGCTGGAAGCTGTGGCACCGTGCTTGGCAAAGACTGCAGACAATGCTCATTTCACCAGTTCTGTGGTATGATTTGGACTCTATCCGTGTCACCTCTAGGCCCAGCTCTCTAGCATATGCCCAATACCCAACAATGCAAAGAATACTCAATATCAATACGTTCAACTCAAATCAGCCAAAATCAGTTTCTTCTACATTAAACCAAGATCCTCGACTGATTTAAACAGCTTCCTTCTAAAAATTATTTATATGGAAGACCAAGTAAATGTATTATAGAAATCATCAATTTTGGTTTTCAATTAGATTTCAAAAGAATAAGGGTAACATTAAGAAATAAAAATTGAGAGTATCAGATATCAGGCACAATAAAAAGAATAGGTGAATGAAATATAGGCAGAGACATAAAGATAGGCTTGCTGAGATGAGAAGGAAACCAGAAATGAAATAACAGAACCAAAATCTACATTAGAAGCAGAAAACATGACGGGAGACACAGTAGAACATCAAATTCATGGCATAAAAACAAATTTGGAAAGTCCTTCAAGAATGCAAAGGATAGGGAACGGAAGAAAACAAAAGGAGAGAAGGTGGACAGATATGGAGGGTAAAGAACAGAAATTAAATCTGCAGGTAATTGATATTACCAAAAATGAGACCAAAACAAAATTAAAATAGGGCAAATATTAATGAGGAAGGGGGCCCTTTCGGCATTGAAGAAAAAATATATCTACTAAATAAAAGGATCTAAAAGTACCAGTCAACACTGATTAAAAAGAGACCAATAGCCAGAAAGAACAATTGCAAAACAGACATGAGAAAATAAAAATTACTTTAAACAACTAAAAACTCAGAATCTCACACTACTCCTTAAAACTAAACACCAAAAAGCAACAGAGCAAAATGTCCCTAGTTTCTTTAAAGGACAAACATGATGACTATGATGGTTAATTTTACGTGTCAACTTGACTCAGCTAAGGGATGCCTAGATAGGTGGTAAAACAGTATTTCTGGATGTGTCTGTGAGGGTGTTTCCAGAAGAGATTAGCATTTGAATCAATTGACTGAGTAAAGAAGATCCACCCTCACCAATGTGGGCAGGATCCTCCAATCTGTTTAGGGCCCAGGTACAACAAAAAAGTGAAAGAAGAGTGAATTTTCTCTCTCTCTTTTTGAGTTGGGACATCCATCTTCTGCTGCCCTTGGATATTGGAGCTCCTGGTTCTTGGGTCTTTGAATTCAAACTAAATTACACCGCTGACTTTCCTGGTTCTCCAGTTTGCAGATACCAGATGGTGGACTTCTCAGCATTCATAAACATGTATGTGAGCCAATTCCCATAATAAGTATATAAATATAATAAATAATTATATATATATTTATGTATATATAAGTAATGACTAATAATGTCACATTTACTAAAACAATGACCCAATCAGGGAAACCAAGAAGACATTCTCTGATGAGGAAAGGACTGACAAAAGATTATGACCCAGATGCACTTCTTCATAAAATCTACTTGAAGATAAATTCTAAGTGATCAAGAGTTAACTCAAAAAAAAGAGATCAAGAATGAGGTATTCGTAGCATTAAAAAAGCAGGCTTTACATAAAATCAGTACACACAGAACTCAAAATAAGTATTATAAATGTGGCTAGGAAACATAAAAATTTTTTGAAAGAAAATAAATACAAAAGTAAAAAGATGGTGTAATAATAGCTATGTGTCTGTAAATCATGAGCTGTATTATTTTTTTTTTCATAAATTGTATTATTAAAGCCAGGAAGTGGATATGGAAAAAATAAGAGTAGCAAAAATATACTGATTTCATTATTTTATATAAGAAGTACATAAAAGATACTATATTACCTTATCACTGATTTGGAGAACAACTGTAAATGGAAATAGGATTATTGAAAACATAAAGAAATCAATGCCCATATAGCAAAGAACAGAAATTCAGGAAAATATATATAAGAAAAACTTAAAAATAAATGATATAAATATAATTAACAAAATATATCTAATTTAGACATCCATATTAAAAGAAAGACTCTTAACACTAAGTAAGAGACAAAATTCATGTTCTTAAGCAAGAACAGTCATGAAAAATATCATTGTGAGATTAACCAAAAAAGTTGAGCAAAAAAGGAGAAAAACAAAAGAGAAGAGCTGAGATGACAATATTGATATCAAAAAACTAGAATTTAAAGCAAAAAATATAGACTGTAACACAAATGCTATTTAATACTGATAATGGTCACAATAGATACTGAAGAATAATCATGATTATGAAAGTGGTAAATAATATAACATCAAAATATCTAAGGCCAGGCGCGGTGGCTCACGCCTGTAATCCTAGCACTCTGGGAGGCCGAGGCGGGAGGATTGCATGAGCTCAGGAGTTCGAGACCACCCTAAGCCAGAGCAAGATCCCATCTCTACAATAAATAGAAAGAAATTAGCCAAAACACTAAAAATAGAAAAAATTAGCAGGGCACATGCTATTGTGCCCTGTAGTCCCAGCTAACCGGTGGGGGGCTGATGTAGGAGGATCACTTGAACCCAGGAGTTTGAGGTTGCTGTGAGCTAGGCTGACGCCATAGCACTCTAGCCAGGGCAAGAGAGTGAGACCCTGTCTCAAGAAAAAAAAAAAATCTAAAAACAAAATTTATAAGTATATAAGAAATGATGGAGATTTAACACTTTAAAGTTTTAAAAGTAATTAATAAAGAAACTAAAAGGACTCATTTAACTACCAAAAATTGGGAAAGGAAAAATATATAGTGTAAGGGTATTAATTCTCACCTTCCATAATGCAGAGCCAATTAAAATTACCTGCAATTGATAAACCATGCAATGGTAGCGTAAGCACGCTATAAATAAGTGTGGAGACAACGTCTAAAAAAACTTAAAACACAAAGGCAAGAGATAGAGCGTGAATAAGGAGAGATTGAGCAGTGACTCTTGCTTTTCAAACAAATCCTCCTGGGCAATTTGATTTTTTCTACTTGTATAAATTTCCTTGAAATTTTTAAATAAAAAAATCATGCAAAGAAACTCGTTCATGAAAATTCACTTGAATACCCAAAATTATCTATTGTACAAGTCATGTTTTTTTACTACAGCACAATGAAACTGAAAATTAATGAAATGTTTATACAAATACAGAAAAACAGCCACTTTGAAATCTTAAAATTTTGTCTCAAATAATTACTGATACAAAATCCAAATTATAATTACAATATAATTAAAAAATAGGATCAGTATACATATTACATAATAAAATTTATGGAGTGCAGCCAAATCTATAATTAGAGCCAAATTCACAGCCTGAAAAATTATATTTATCAAGAAAGAGTAAAAGTAAAACTACTAAGCATTTAGCAAAAGACATTAGAAATAAAGAACAGTAAAGCAAATCTAAGAATAGCAGAAGAAAGAAAAAGGCAAAGATGAATGAATTTGAAAACAAATATAGATATTAAATATGTACAACTATTATGCATCAATTGTAAAAAAGTTAAGAAAAGTAATTTTAATAAAGGGTAACTTGAGGCCAGGCATGGCGACTCATGCCTGTAATCCTAGCACTCTGGTAGGCCGAGGTGGAAGGATTGCTTGAGCTCAGGAGTTCCAGACCAGCCTGAGCAAGCGTGAGACCCCATCTCTATTAAAAATAGAAAAATTAGCCGGATGTGGTGGCACATGTCTGTAATCCCAACTACTCAGGAGGCTGAGGCAGGAGCATCACTTGAGCCCAGGAGTTTGAGGTTGCAGTGAGCTAGGCTGACGCCAGGGCACTCTAGCCTGGGAAACAGAGCAAGACTCTGTCTAAATAAATAAATAGTAACTTGCAATACCAGATATCAAAATAAAGTATAAAGGTATAATGACTAAAACCACAGAATACACACACTGATAAATGAAAATGAATAAGTATACTAGGTCCAAATTTATGTGAGCATTGAATATTTCATCAAGTTTCAATTCAAATCAATGGAAACAAAGTTAAATATTTAATCATTTATTTGAGAGAAATTTTATATAGAAATAAGAAAAAAACCTTATAAATTAATGAATGTAACATGTTCCTAGATAGAACATTAAATATCATAAAGATAACAACTTTCCTCAATATAGTGTGAGATGTTAATAAAATCCCAATTACTTCATTGGATTTTCATTGAAATTTGTCAAAATAACCCAAGAGCTTATCTGAAAGATAAAATTGGCAGAAATAACTGAAAATTTTGGAGAAGGAAAAAAGTGATGAGGTCGCACCTGCCATACCAATAGTAAAATATACCACAGAGCTACAATAATCAAAACTGTATAGTAATGCTTTTAAAACCAGAGAAATATAATAGCAATTACAGAAGTAAAACTCTAGTATGTAAAAGGATTTAGGGAAGAGGAATAATAAGCATCACAAATAAATAAGAAAACAAAGGATTAATCAAGAAATTGAACAGATTTAGAAAAAAGTTGTCTGATATTTACATTATGCCTTATCTAGAAATAAAAGTCAGATGAATAAAAGAGCTAAATGCAAACAAAAATGAATTCAGGAAATATTTGGAAGAAAAATATATCTGAATAAATGTTTGTTTGGAGATTGGAGAAAACTTTTATGCTTTTTTTATAAAAGCAATGGAGAAAACACAGAGAAAAAAATAAAATTAAATTAAATTAAAAAGCAATGGAGAAAGTCTCAAGAAATGGGATAAAATTGCCCACATAATAATTTAAAATCTCCCTCCCCAAAATCTTGCAAGTATATATTTTTAAACAAAAATAAAATTAAAAGGCAAATGTAAAAAAGAAAATATTTAATACCTTTAATAAGAGCCCTTAAAAATCAATATAAAAAACAATCACTCAACAGAAACATAGACAAAAGGCACACAGTTAACAAAACAAGAAAACTAAGTCATTAGCAAAAATATTAAAACACATTCATTATCACAAGGAGTCAAAAAAATGTAAAATAAAAACAATAAAGCATCTGTTTATCATAAATTTGACCTATTCTTTCTTTCCTGGCACTGTTGCAATCTATAATTTCTTGTTTATTTATTTGTTTATTGTCTGCCTCTGCCAACAAGACAGTAAACTCCTTGAGGGTAGGGGTATTGTCTTTCTTTTTTGCAACTGTGTCCTTAACACTTAACAAGAGGCCTGGAACACAGGGGTGCTCAGTAAATGTCTATTCGATAAGTAAATTACAGATTTATCTTTTCTCACCATCTATTTATTAACAAACAGTTTTATAGCATTAAATACCTGGCATCGTTCTAATTGCTATGCAAATATCAACACGTTTCATTCTCAGAACAGCCACTGAAACGTATTTTATCACCAGCGTGCAGACAGAAAACCAAGGCACAGATTCATCAGATAACTAACCCAAGGTCAGACAGCCGGTAAAAAATAAAACCAGGGTTTAAACCAAGGCATTCTGATTCTAGTCATTGTGCTCTTGAGCATTATACTTTCAATCCAAAACAATATATCATGTGTATTTTTTTTTTTTTTTTTTTTGAGACAGAGTCTCACTCTGTTGCCCTGGCTAGAGTGAGTGCCATGGCATTAGCCTAGCTCACAGCAACCTCAGACTCCTGGGCTCAAGTGATCCTACTGCCTCAGCCTCCTGAGTATCCGGGACTACAGGCATGTGCCACCATACCCGGCTAATTTTTTCTATATATTTTTTAGTTGTCCAAATAATTTCTTTCTATTTTTTTTAGTAGAGACGAGGTCTCGCTCCTGTTCAGGCTGGTCTCGAACTCCTGAGCTCAAAC
>CAUYSK010042573.1:0-33608 GCA_963575035.1 Avahi laniger | reverse complement strand
CTCTCTTGAAATCAAAGTGCCCAAGTCTGTCTTAGATACGTGGTGAGGATTAATGACTTATCTATACTAAGTGTGTTGAAAGCCCTCGGTGAAAAGATATTCTGAAATAGTCTTACTCATCCATCTCCTTTATGAGTAAATCAGAATAAAGTATTTTTTCGTCAGACTCCTGTATCTGCCAATCCCAATTAAAGAAATACACAGAGGAAAAATCCAAACTGTATCTAACCCCACAGACAGGTGCTTCTCATGCTTTGTAGTTCAAAGGACTAATATAAGAGTGATTCTAAACAGCCTGGTTTGCTGGGACACAGGTAGCCTGCAAATCACTCATTTCCATGTTCACAGAGCACAGCTCCACTGGGGTATTAGTTGCACAGTGCATTGTATAACATCAAGCGAACTAGTCTATTATGGAGCAATTCATTTCAATAGAATCAGCATCAATAAAAAAATATCAAGTGATAGCAATTGTTAGAGACTAAGAGGGAAGACTTGGAAGGGGAGAGTCTATACAGCAAAATAACGAACTGCACAAGACAGAAAATCTTCACATACACGAAGTGAACTAACACTAAACAGACAGCAAGCCTAGGTGCAAAGGCCACCAATCTTCCAGTCTGTGAAACCAATATGTTGTTATTCTGCCTTCACAATTAACTTGTTTACCAGCTTTCCTTAATGGGTCTTTTTTTTTTTTCCTAGAAAGTCTTTTTCTTACATTCTAGACTTTAGTCAACACTAGGAAATAAAAAAATTTTGTTTTACATGCCAGTAAACATTGGGACAAATAGAAAAAAAAATCAGTTGACTCAGATAAGCCACAGATCAGCAGAATAATTATACAAAATTGACTGGTTATTATTATCCTGCATCACTGTGAGTGAATTTTTTATCTGTCTGGTGATTTCTGACCCGCTTTTGGATAACATCCAACCAGGACAGACTGCCTTTTGAGCAGGCAGAAGATGCTGAATTGCAGACTGTCTCCCATCTGGCTAAGGAAACTGGCCGCACTGGCTTAGTAGGAAGCTTTCCTGGTAGGTAGTCCGTGGCCAGGTGAATTCACCCCAAGGATACCTCGCCCAGCTGGGAACCCAGAAACAGTCAGCAGACAAACAAGCTCACACGAGGGTGACTCGAAAACCACTCCCAGAAGCAATCAATTTGTCAAACAATCCTAATACCAAAAATGTGTTTCTATTAATCGTTTATAAAATTTGTAGCAATTGATGCAGCATGGGACAGTTTAAACAGCTTATGAGAATTTTTCTCAGGGCTTCATTTTGATAGTGGCTTTGCTGCAACTATTTTCCCACAGCCATCCGTAAGCCATTCTACCCTATATTTTGGAGCTAGAAGGAGAGCCATCCATACCCTGGATCCTTTTCGATAAAATCATTTAGCATGACAAAGATAAATTTACCTGAGATTCTTCAAGATAGAAAGGTCTCTCTTTTTGGGATCCCAGGATCCCAGAGGCCTGGATTACTGAGACCCTCATTCCATATCCCTTTTTTTAAACCAACATTATGTGTCCAAATTTAAATTTCCAACATATTCACTGACCTGGGTGAACTCTTAAAATATTTTTACTAATTAAACTATCGGAAGGAACTTCTAGAAAAGGAAAAATATTTTTCTAGAAAAGAAAAATAAATAGCTACTGAAGTGACAGAGACCTGGTGTGGATGAAAAAAATTCAGTTCAGTTCCGTCACTCACAGATAATAGAAATGTGGCACCCCTGAAGCTCTGGCTCATGTGAGAAATTCTCCCAAAGGAGATTCACACGTTATGATTCTGAGTGTGATGCTACAATAACGCACTGTGTTTTAGCCTGCCTTCTAGATATGGGGACTAATATTGCTCCCAACTAATGATTTTCCTTCCAGAGGGATTATATTAATTCAATAAAAAGCAGAAACACAGTGTTGATGATGTGAAGGAAAAGGTATTTTACAAGATTTAACAATCCATAAATGTGCTGGGCATGCAAACATGCAGGTGTGTTTTAGATAAATGACACCTGAAATTCAATCCTAAAGTTATAACCATTTTATTATCAGAATGGTGTGTGTAATACAGTAGTCCTTTCCTATCCATGGGGGATATGTTCCAAGACACCCACTGGATACCTGAAACTGTGGATAGTACTGAACCCTATATATACTATGTTTTCTCCTATTCATACACACCTATGACAAAGTTTAATTTATAAATTAGGCACAGTAAGAGATCAACAACTGATAATGAAATAGAACAATTATAACCATATATTATAATAAAAGTTATGTGAATGTTCTCTCTCTCTCTCTCTCTCTCTCTGTCTCTCCCAAATATCTTATTGTACTGTATTCACCTATTTTTGGACCAGCATTGCCCATAGGTAACTGAAACCCAGGAAAGTGAAACCATGGATAAGAGGAGGCTACTATACACCTAACCCAAATACCCTAATGATGATGTTTATCTACAAAAGTACAATGATCTCTTAGGTGATGAATAATGCTAGATATGATCATTGCTATTAATTTCTCTAGTGTGGTGCATGCAAAAGAATGAACTAATGAAATACACACACATAGAAAGCAACAATTAAAATGTTACAGAGAGGGTCGAGGCTCTCACATACAGAAGCTGCTATGAGGAGTAGAACACAAAGGAATGACAGGAAAGTTATAGAAAATCTATGAAATGAGGTACAGAACAGGCAATGCTTGGTATATGGGATTCAAAGTTACTGAGGAAGAGAAACAAAAGGATGTCAAAAACAACGTTTAGCCCAAACAAAGAAGACTGTGTGAGAAAAAAATATCACTGCTGATTTAAAGCAGAGAGATATGTATCTCATCATTTTTGAACTGCTAATAAAAATAAATATGAAACCAAATACCAGCCCAGCATACTACTTATTTTTGCTGACAAGACAAATGATGCAGTCAGTAAGATCTAAAATGTAATTATTGTTAAGACTTCAAATAGTTCATAGCTAAGCTAAATTCAAAGCAGAAAGGATGCGTTTGGAGATAGGAAATTAGTCTTTAAGATGCTATCTATACAAATTAAAGCAGGGATTTGGAAAAGAGTTTTTGAAAAATGCACAGCTAACTGGATATTAGCTATTAAAATTTAAGTGACACAGTTGAGTGGATCATCAAGACAAATAAACCATAAATCAGAAAGCATTAGAATAGCAAGAGTCACTAATTTGGTTGCAGTTACACTGTGTCACACCTAGGAGACTGGGAAATATGGTTATGCAGAGTTGGTAGAACAATGTTTATTTAGCCAGCGTCAACAAGGAATTTTGAATTTATTGCAATGAAAATGAAAAAAAATCTTATTTTTGAATATGTAAAGTTAAGTCACAATTTCCTTTGGAAAATTCCCTCTAATAATTTTGTGAATGTATACAATATGCATATAGTTAGTCCCTCATAAATTATTATCCTACCTTAAAGAAATCAGTATGAATGTACAGTTCTTTCCAAAATGAGATGAAGAGAATTTACACTTTATACAGAGCGGCTTTAACCATACACTTTGGAAGCTTTGCATTGCTCTTCCCAATTATTTCAAAGATCCTCCCTCAGTATCACAAGGCTTTTATCAACTATGAAGCAGGAAATCTATTATAAATGTAATCCTGAAGGGCTGTAATTTAAGAGATGTGAATCACTTTGTAGACTAATTCTAACAACTGTTCCTGAAAACTTGCCTATAAAGTAATTTCTATATTCTGAGTTTTATGTCATAGAAAAGTGTTCCAATGGAAAGAATCTAGGTAATAAATCATGCCCAGGCATGTAGAAACCTTTTAAATGACATTTTTTTGGCCTCTTGTTACAGCAGGGGGTCCACTGGTCATCTGTGGCAAACACATCTTGCTCTTGCTCTATAAACCTATCTTGCTCTTCCTCAATAAACCTCATTCTCTTGCTTAAAAAATAAAATTACATTTTCCGTACAATATAGAAAGGTCAACAGTGAGGCCAGGCACAGTGGCTCATGCCTATAATCACAGCACTTTGGAAGGCCAAGGCAGGAGGATTGCTTGAGGCCAGGAATTCAAGACCAGCCTCGGCAACATAACAAGACTCCATCTCTACAAAAAAGTTAAATAATTAGCCAGGCATGGTGGCACGTGCCTGCAGTCCCAGCCACTCTCGGGAAGTTGAGGGAGAAGAATCGTTTGAGCCCAGGAGTGCAAGGTTACAGTGAGCTATGATCATGCCACTGTACTCCAGCCTGGGCCACAGAGCAAGACTCTGTCTCTTAAGAAAAATAAAATAAAATAAAATAAAATAAAGGTCAATGTTGAACAAAATAAATATGTAACAGTAACTATAGTGATTATTTTGATGTTCTGACTTCTTAATGGCATGAAGGATGATAACACATGGTTTAAAAAGTCTAACAGTTCTTCCACCAGAATGCATAATAGGCTTAATTTATAACTTGCTTTGGTGAATCAGAGGTAGATTTTTTAATGATAATTATAAGCCTTGAAAAGAGAATAAGCCGATATGAACTATTAATAAAAAGATGGAGGAGATACATCTACAATGGCTCAAAATTTAGCAGTATACGAGCAATTTGAGAAGCACATTTATTAGAACTCATAAAACAGTAAGTGACAGTGGGGAGTGCATATATGAGAATAAACAAACAACGAGACTGAAAAATGTAGTCACTGGCTCTCTGGCACAAATTTGTTGCCTCTATTCTGGTAAATTTCCTTTCACAGGATTTCATAGATACTGAGTTATATGCAGATTCCACAAACTTCTTGGTCTTCTCCCTCCTACTGTCTATGGACTCTTTATGTGAGTATAATACACGGACAGTCTGAGCTTCACAAATTTACATCATCCCCAGAGAGAAACCCACCGTTTTCACCGAGTCACTCAAAGCTTCCCACTGCTGGAATGGCATCAACACCTGGCTCCTTCGCCAGTGGTCATAGCGGGCTCGACTCTCTTCATTGGTCAGAATCTCCTTTGCCTTCTGCAGTTTCTGAAAAGTCTCCACTGGAAAACAAATCAAGAGATGAGCAACTTCTCTGTTAGAAGGATTATTCTAAACTCCAAAACTATCAAACATCTCACTAGAATCATGACTCTGCCACTTACCAGCTATGTGACCTTGGGCCAATTTACCTCGTTAAAGCTTTTGTAAAGTGTATCCTAAGGACAAGTGAGATCATGGATTTCCATGTGCCTGGCACACAGTTTATCCACTCCCTTCATTGTGCCAGTGATGTGTCAGGTACTATTCCAGATGCTGATGACGCAGACGTGAACGACAGACATTATTAGCAGGAGAGACAGACATTTATAAACATTGGAAAAATACAGTTCTGTCAACTAGGAAGAAAACTACCTTTTTAGTGCTAGTTGTGAGGGAGAGTAGTGACCAGGCAAGAGGTACAGTAACAATGAAGACTCTACGGCAGGAAGGAGCATAGTGAATTAGAGAAAGCAGAAATTGCCAATGTGGCTGGAGGACACAGGGCCAGTGAGAAACAATGAGGGATGGGGCTGCAGAGTAAGTGAGAGCCCATTCATCCAGGGCCTTCCTTAGATGTCACCCTAAAGATTCTAGTCTGCTTTTTGTCATAAGAGCAATAGGAGGCTTTAAGTATAGTAAATAACATTGTTTGTGTTCAACAAACTGTAGCTTTGTCACTGATCTATTTGGCCAGATGGCATACAATAGAAACTTTGGTCTATAGAAACATGGTCCTGTTGGAAACACTTCCAAATTCTTTTCTGCCCCTCAGTGAAGTTAAAACTTTCTGTAAAGCAGGATACAAGATCAATATACAAAAATCAGTTGTGTTTCTATGCATTAGCAACAAACAATCCGAAAATGAAGTTTAGAAAACAATTCCATTCTATAAGAGCATCAGAAAGAATAAAATACTTAGAAAAATTTTTAACAAAAAATGTACAATATGCAGACTAATACTACACAATTATTGTTGAAAGAAATTAAAGAAGATTTAAATAAATGGAAAGACACTTCTTATCCGTAGATTAGAAAACCTCATATTGTAGGCCGTGCACAGTGGTTCATGCCTGTGATCCTGGCACTCTGGGAGGCCGAGGCAGGAGGATCGTTTGAGCTTAGGAGTTTGAGACCAGCCTGAGCAAGAGTGAGACCCCGTCTCTACTAAAAATAGAAAGAAATTAGCCAAAACAACTAAAAACAGAAAAATTAGCTGGGCATGGTGGTGCATGCCTGTAGTTCCAGCTACCCGGGAGGCTGAGGCAGGAGGATCACTTGAGCCCAGGAGTTTCAGGTTGCTGTGAGCTAGGCCGATGCCATGGCACTCTAGCCCAGGCAACAGAGTGAGACTCTGTCTCAAAAAAAAAAAAAAAAAAAGAAAACCTCATATTGCTAAAATAGTAATACTCTCCAAATGTGTAAAGAAATACACATTGAACATAATCTCTATCAAAATGCTAGTTGTCTTTTTTTGCAGAAATTGACAAGCTATTTCTAAAATACATATGCAAAAGCCAACAAATGTTGGCTATAATGTGGAGAAATTGGAACTCTTACACATGGACAGGTGGGAATGTAAAAATGTTGTAGCCACTTTGAAAAATAGTTTGACCTTTCCTCAAAATGTTAAACAGAGTTAGCATATGACCCAACTATTAATATTTCAGTCCTGGGTATATACCCATGAGAACTGAAAACATATGTCCACACAAAAACCTGTATGTGATAGCAGCATTATTCATAATAGCCAAAAACTAGAAACAACACAAATGTCCATCAACTGTGAATGGATAAACAAAATGTGGTATTAATATATCCACATAAAGGAATTATCATTCAGCCATAAAAAGGAAATGAAATATTAACACATGCTACAACATGGATGAGCCTTGAAAACATTATGCTAAATGAAAGAAGCCAGTCACAAATGCAACATATTATATGATTCCATTTATATGAAATATCCAGAATAGGCAAATCTATAGAGACAGAAAGTGAATTAGTGGTTGCCAGGGGCTGGGTAGGCAGGAATGGGAAGTGACTGCTAATGAGTATGAGTTTTCTTCTTGTGGTGATGAAATGTTCTGAAATTAGATAGTAGTGATGGTTGCACAACACTGAATATATTAAAAACCACTGAAGTTACACTTTAACAGGTGAATTTCATAGTACGTGAATTGTATCTGATTAATGCTCTTGTTTAAAAAAAACTATCCCTAGAGGTGATGAAAGCTTTGTATCCTGATTGTGGCGGTAGCTAACAAATCTATACAGATGTTAAAATTCATAGAACTACGTACCAAAAGAGTTAGTTTTACTGTATGATAATTTTAGAAATAAAGTTATTCTAAAACTATGCTAAAAACCACATAGAAGATAACTTGTGAAAGGTCAAAGATAGAATTATAAATAGAAAACACTGCCATAACAACAGTTATCATTTATAAGCACAGATCACATTTCTCTTTTATAACAAATTTATGAGGTGAGTATTATTATTATTACCCCCATTTTACAGGATCTAAGGCCAGAGAGGTTAATGTCACTTGCCCAAAGTCCCAAAGCTTCGAGCGCTGGAGTCATGATCCAAACCCAAGCCTGCGAGGCTCCCAACCTGTGCTTTCCAGGCTACACTTGACCACCTTCCTGCCCCCTTCCGTTTTCCTGCAAGCATGTTGTCCTCTAATCCCCATTTCCTCCTCCAGCATTCATCAATCCAGGTCTTGCCCTTGAGGTGCTCAGAGTACAGTAAGGGGGCAGACATAGAAACAAATCATTTCAAAACATTGTGATAAAGAGAACTATTGAGGCAAGACTGGTTTTCTTGGGGAATCAGGACACATTTCATTAGTTTTCAACACAACTGACTCTTCTCTTTCTCTCAAACCATTAGTAAATCCTCTTGGCTCTACCTTCCAAAGATACCCAGGATCTGATCTTTTGTCACCATCTCCATTGCCACCACCCCGGTCCAACTTGCCATCTTCTTTTGACTGAATTATTATAGTAGCTCCTTCACTGATCTCCCTGCCTTTGCCCTTAGTCTATTTTCTACATAGCAGAGTGATGTTTTTAAAAATAAGTCATATAAATATCACTTCTCTGCTTAAAACTTCCAGAGACTTCCCATTTCCCTTAGAATAAAATCCAAAATTCTTAACCATGACTACGAGGCCTGACCTCTATCCCTTTCTTCCTTCTCTGATCTCACGTCTTTTCTACTTTTCCACTATTTCCCCTGGCCCCAGCCATAGCGATTGCTGCTCAAGCACACCAAGCACACTCTGCCTTGGCACTCGCTGTCCCTGCCAAGAACACTTTTATCCCAGGTACCACGTAGCTCACTTCCTCCAGATGCCAGCTCAGGTGCCGCCATATTGGTGGGACTTACCCCATCAGTCCCACTGCTTTATCTCCTTGCCCTACTTTACTTTTCTTCATAGTACTTACTCCCTGACATTACATAGTTAATTGCTTATGATTTCTGACCTCTACCAGAATATAAATTTCATAAGGGCAGAGCTTATCCGATTTGTTCTCTGCTTCATCCCTTCCACTGCAACAGTGCAATAGGTGCTCAAAAAGTATTCACTGAATGAATGAATGAATGAATGCTTCCTATTCTGAGTGAATATAAAGATATTCTTACAGTGCTATTCCCTGAGCTCCAAGCACCAAAGAAATGGAACATGTCCTCAAAACATTTCATGAATTAGGAACATTTTAATAATATCATTGGGAAATATAATTAAGATTACCCTCATAGCACTTAAAAATACCTCATGGGAAGTAACCAGGATCCTATGAAACACAAAGCGTTAAGGTGTAAAGCATATGTACGGTCAGTACTTACAGTTCCTCCGCACCAATTGTGAAAATCCTGAAATACTCCAGACTCTAGTTGGTCAAGAGCTGGTGCTCCCGAGCCCTGTCCCCCAAACATCTCTACTTCAAGTGTTCCCTAGCATCCAGGGATACTGCCTGGTGCAGCAGGATACCTCCAGGACCCTGCTGAAAAGCTGGACAGTACAGGTACCTTATAAACCATAAACTATTTAAGTATCACCCCTGGAGGCGGTAGCAATTAATGGATTAAAGGGAAGACCCTAAAGATGGGAATATTGAAAGCTACAGGAAAACAAATAAAAGCATCTTGCCATAGCAGTTTGATCCAGTGACCAATCCTTCCTGTTACTGACAACAATGTAAATGTCCCATTGTATAAATAAGACGTCACTTTTTCCAATGAGAATAAAAAGCTTATTAAACTATCACCATGGATGCACACGCCAGCCACTACTAATGCAGCGGTTGTAAAGATTTATATTTTTATCTATGAGTCACCTTCACTTTGCACATTACTGTTGGCCTCACTTTCCACAATTTCCAGAAGGAAAGAAACTTAGAATTATGCTGATGTAAATCCCTCAACAATAGTTGATAAGCATAAAGAAAAAGAGACCTTATCTTTCCTGTAATGTGGACTTTTTTTTGCTCCATCCTCTTCACCACATTTAATAAAAATGAGTTTGGGTTTATATTTGTTTTTTAATGTATTATCAAATGAATCACACAAGATAAACATTTACCAGTTCTGGGAAAAGAGATCTCATTTTGTAAGCTCATAAGAGCAAATGATACTAGAACTCTTGAGAGATATTCTGATTTAACTCCTGGATCTACCTTGAAAATACAAAGGTTATTTTAAATTCATATTTCACAATAGAATTTATATTATTATAGCCACATTTTAAGTATATGCCATTTATAATTACTTGAGAAATATCAATAATAACAATAATGTGATGTCCAAACATGCTTTGAAAAAAATCTGTAGGAAAACACACCAACTGTTAATAGTGATTCTCTTCAATGTACACTATTTGGGTGATGGGTACACTGAAAACCTATACATCACCACTATACAATTTATCCATGTAACCAAAAAACAACTTGTACTCCTACATCTATTGAAATAAAAAAAAAATAGTGGTTCTCTGGCAGGGAGAGATAAAAGCAGATTTTCCCTTTCAACATTATTTATTACTGTTATATTATTTTTATTCTAAGGGAAAAAAGCAATAAAGAGATTTTAAATTAGGAAAACACTGAGCCATTAAAAGATATCAGTTAACAAAGAAATTTGTTCTTCAAATATACCCTTCTTCAAATATCCAAATGTCTTTGAAGTTTACACATCAGTAACAAAAATATCATGTCTCAGGTCCTTAATTTAGTTTGAAACCTCCTTTCTTCGTAGTCAAAAAGAAGTTAATAATGTGTTGATCTGCAACAGTTACTGTCACACACACAAGGGGCTGGCGGTAGCACCAGCCTGGAGCTTCTAGGCTCTTCTAGGTTCAGTGACACAATTTCTGTAGCACAAACAGTACTGCCTACCTCACTTATACGTGGAAAGGGGAAGGGATTTCTAACAGCCTTAGAATTAGATTTGTTTATGAATAAAATAAAGATCTTTAATGGTTACTTAACAAAAGAAAACTATCCCATTTTGTTAAATTTTTATTTCTGGCTACCATATAAATACAAGGAAAGAAAGTTCACTGAATCATAATTGCCAACATCCATTGAGCACTTCCCACATGCAGGATACCTCATTTAATCTTCACAGCAGACACATGAAGCAATATGTTAGTCTATCCATTTCGCCTATGAGAATACTGAGGCTCTGAGAGGTTGCCCAAGGTCAACTCACTTACAAGTAGGAGATGGGAACAATGCAGACAGACAAGCCTGTGTTCATATCCACTATTCCATCATGCTAACAAATCAGTAATTTCCATGGCAACAGTTGAGACTACATTTAGTGGACCGGAAAGGTATACATACACGTTTCATTTCTCCTACCTGCAGTTCCTCTACAGGGTAGCCTTTCACCCTAATGAGATACATCTTAAAATCTGTCCATTATATTCTGAATTTCTGTCAAATTAAAATTCAGTATTTGGTTGAATTTTTTTTTAATTTTAAAATATTTTTATCAATAACTTTAATCTTTTTCCAAGTGTGTAAATAACCACTTAAATTTTCAGAAAGTCATATTAATTAAAACTGAGTAAATGGATGGATGCTTACATAGATTAAAAAAATCTCTAGCCAAAGGTTGAATCATACATCAACTGCACGCCCGACAAGGGAAGATATTGATGTTCGTGTACCTTTTCATTTTAAACAATATTTACACAGTCCAATGTTTCTCTGAACAAGAAGCCTTGAGACAGCCCATACACGAAAACCCCCATCACTATGGCAACTAGAAATGGCAATGACTGCACAGTGATTTATCATGTATCGTGAATAAAAATTGTTTGTCAGGGACACAGAAACAACTCGGAGTCATGCTTCATTGGAAAGAAAGTCAGTTAAAGAATAACCAGGGATACTGGTTGTTTTTAAGTGTTTATCAAATTTTTATAATTTTATACAGGGACATCTATCTTAATATTAACTCCAGTTCAGAGAGGCAGTTAATATGTATCGTAAAGAAATGCTCATGCATTCATTCATTCATTCACTCATTCAAGAAATTATGCAAAGTAGGTGTCCTCTGCAGCAGGAACTGTGCTAAGTACGGGGCATTCCACTGTGAACAAGGCAAGCAGGAGGTCTGCCTCACTGAGCTTCCGGTCTGACTAATAAGCAAACGGGCAATAAGGAGAAGGTGTGATTCACAGTCTGCTGCCTGATGTACATGATGCTCTGAGTAGCTGGGGTACACGGGACTTCTTGGAGGAAGTGATGCTAAGCTGAGACCTCACCCAGAAGCACAACCGGCCAAGCAAAGCAGGCAGGGAGGCGTGCAGGGCTCAAGGATGTTCCAGGCAGAGGAAGCAGCAGGCATAGAGGGCTGGACAGTGGAAAGAACAGAGCACATTAAAGATCCAGCATAGTTCTGAGTGGTGAAACATGGAGTTACAGGCATGGTGGAAAAGAGAAAAACAGGATGGAGAATTAAGAGGGTACACAGCATGAAGGGGTTTATGCCTCAGGGCCCGACAATGACAAAGGATGAACTCTTGCTGTGTGTGCAGTGTAGGTGAATATTACAGACATAATGCAAAGCAAAAGAGCCACACACACTGTATAATTCTATGTATATGAAATTCAAAACTAGGCAAAACTAATCAATGATGATACAGATCCAAAATTGGGAGAGGGTGCTGACTTTGAACAGGGCATGAAAAGAGATTTCTGGGGTACTGATAATGTTCTACTCTTTTTCTGAGCAGTGGCTAAACTAGTCATACATACGCACAAATTTATCCAGCTTACACTTATGATTTATTCATGTTATCTTAAATAAATTAATAAGAAAAGAAAAATCAAATGAGCAAAAGTAATAGTAAAATATCTAACAAAAAATGACTTCATACATTAGAAAATTATTCATTTATATAGACAGGGATCAGTGATTTCTAGAGAAAATTAATAAAGTCTTTTAAGACAAGGAAAAAATGTCTAAATAAAGAAGAGTTTGGGTTTGCACAACGTGGAGTTATAGATAGGTCTTAGTATGATATTTTCATTACAGAAAAAATAACATACACATACATACTATACACATATAGTAAACATAATCATCAAATTTAAGATATAATATTTACCTATCCTGAGGATAAAACCAGAGTAGGAAAACACAAGAGTTTTCCATTACACTGGTAAAATTTTAAACTGGGTGTCACATACATCCTCACCTGTTATAGTATTCTTTATTGCTTATTGCTTTTTGTGCATATTAAATATTTTTTCCCTAATTAAAAAGATCTGACATGAGAAGCAATTAAAGGAATGCTGTAGAGATGCAGGCATGAAATGACGGGGGGCCTACCTACACTCGTGGCAGTGAGGACAGAGGGAAGAGTACATAGCAGAGAGAGATGCGGAAGGTAAATCAACAGCACTGGGTAATCGACCAGATGTGGACATGAGGGAGAGGAAGAAGACACAGTTTCTGCTTGATCAAGTGAGTGGATGCTGGTGTCATTCATTGAGATGGGGAAACAGAGAAAAATAAGCAAGATTTTAGAAGGGGTGAGAGGAGAATAATGAGTCTAGTTTTTAAAAGGGTGACTTTGCAATGTTTCCAAATGGAGATTTCCAAGAAGCAGACGAAACTATATTCTGAGGATGAGGAGCAAGAACTGGGTTAAGGATAGTTTGGGGAGCCATCAACAATGAACTGGTTCAGGCTCTTCAATCTGCTCGGAATGGGAAAAATAAAACAAAACAGTGAGCTGGTGATTAAAGCCTCAGACTTGGACAAGGTTCCGGAGAGAAAGTGGGGGGTGAGCTGAGAAGAAATCTTAGGAGGGAACCTTAGGGCAGCAGAGAAGAAGTCACAAAGGAGACTGAGAAAGAGCAGCCCTAAGAGGCTGGAGGAAACCATATTATCCTGAGAGCTAAGAGAAAAGAATGTTTCAAGAAGGAAGACACAGTGGACAATGCCAAATTTTGAAGCAAGCTCAGGGGAGTTAAGGACTCAAAAGTAACCATTGTATTTGGCAACCAAGAAGTTCCTGGTCATTCCTGAGAAAGGGTTGGGGAGGAAGTCACAGTGAGAAAAATGGAAAACTGGGGAGAAGGGAAGTAGAGACATCAACTGTGAATATCTTTTTCAGGAAGTTTGGCTCAGAAGAGAGGGAGAAAGATAGGGAGGGAGAGGAGGGAGACGAGTTGCAGAATGAATATTGATTTGTTAATATTTTCCCAAGCTTGGACAGACATAAGCATATTTAAATGATAGTAAAGAAACAAAAGTATGACTATATGGATATATTCACGTCCACAGAAAGGAAGAAATCACAGCAAGGTTCTCATCAAGACAACTGCCTGATAACAAACATACTTAAGTTATGTTAACACTCCAAAGCTGGTGAAATAAAGAATGAACTGGATAAATTTTAAACCACAAAGCAGCATGTTATAGTAGAAAGAAAAACGCATGTTAAATGACCACTATTAGAAGAGACCCTGCACGGTCTTCTCCCCTCCTATCATCCAATAGTGCAAAAACAGCCTTTGGCATTGAAAGAAGGAATAACTTTGAGCATAATCGATAGAAGAAAATTAAGTTGCTGTTCAAAAGTTTTTTGGTTCTAGTTGCTATTCATTTTCTTGAGAAAGAGCCATTATTAAATTCTTACCAGCTTTGGAGCTTTCAGGATGCTTGTCAGGGTGACATTCCAGAGCTCTGATCTTAAATTCTGCCAGGATTTGTTCAACCTAAAACAAAAATCAGTGTTTAAAATAAGGAATCTAACTTAAATAGCATGAAGAAAGAAGATGGGCAACAGTCCTGCCTGAAACAGCCATGATCAACTCAACTTTTTATTTTGATCATTATACTTCTATTTTGACTTTTTACTCTAAGAAATCATTTCCTAAATAACCAAATTCAGAAAGTATCCATTAAAAACTCCTATTGATATAGTAGTCTGATGACAATTTAACCTGCTACTTTACTTAAATGATGGCCCAAGACACCTATGAGCTCAATATATACTTACACATTTTTCTTTTTAAGAGACAGAATCTCACTTTGTTGCCCTGGCTAGAATGCAGCAGCATGTTCACAGCTCACTGCAACCTTGAACTCCTGGGCTCAAACAATCCTCCTGCCTCAGCCTCTCAAGTAACTGGGGGGACTACAGGTGCATACCATCGTGCCCGACTAATTTTATTTTTGTAGAGATGGGGGTATCACTATGATGCCCAGGCTGATCTTAAACTCCTGGCCTCGAGCAATCCTCCTGCCTTGGCCTCCCTAAGTGCTGGGATTATAGGCATGAGCTACCTCACCCAGCCTCAATACATTTAAATCCCCAATATGGTCAGATAGATTTCTCCTAAGAATATATAAAATATGTGTTCACATATCTGAATTCTTCCAAGATGCTTAACCACCATTCATTATTCAGGGATGACTATCCCTGAATTATAAGTTAAAATTTATATATCATCCATTATAAGATTCCTTCTTCCTAGTTTTTGGCCCTTTTATTTTTTATTAAAGAATTTCACAATTAAAAGACAAAGGACATAATTAAAACCTGATAATTTTGTTACTAGTTAAGAGCTTTGTTAGAGATTTTGACAGGGAAAACAGAAACCCCAGCCCAAATTAAAATGAGGTTTGAGGGCCATCCATGATTTGACACGATTTCATGTACCCACGTAATCCCTCATACTGTGAATTAAGACTTGGTTTTATTAATCACAACTGCAGTGACAGTTGCAGGAGACAACAGCGGTTATGGGACTCGAGAACCTGATTGCTTGGTTTTAAATCCCACTTCTTCCACAAGACTTTAGGCACATTACGTAACTTCCACGTGTCTAGGGTTTCCTTATCTTTACATCAGATGAATAACATAAGTAGAGCACTTAACACAAAGCCTGGCCATAGTAAGAACTCAATAATGGTAGCTATAATTAAATACCGGTGGTTAAATAACTTGTCTGAAGTCATTCAGTAGTTACTAAAAACGCTGACTTTTTTGTTAACTAAGCAGTCAGGCTTTAAATCCTTTAATCTTAACGACTGTTTTAAATAATACTTTAGGTTTAGGAAACTAGCATGGGGTTCCATATTTACTAACCACCAATAAGTGAAAGAAAATTACCTCTTGTTTGAGAAATTAATTCTCAAGCAACTCAGCTCAATATTCTCATAAGATTCATATTCTTCCAAGCTGCATGCCATCCTTAGTCAAATCTCATAAAAAATGTCTTCACTTTTACAATCAAAGTCAGACTGCATTAGGTAGGCATATGTATAAAGCCCAGACTAGTACTCTATTCCTTTCCTTGGTAAGCTTCTATTGAGAATTTCTTGGAATAACAGGAAGAGACAGACTTTCTGTTAAGAACTGTAATAAATTGTGTTTTTCCTCTTCCTAGGTGCTAACGCTTTAACCATCAGTCACCTTTACTCACTTATATAACAAATATAATTGAGAATTAGACTTGTTTTTAAATTTTAAAATATTAAGTATTCTATGGAGTGCAGTAATAAGCATTTTTAATTAATAAGTACTTTATAAATACTCACAAACTCTCCTTGAAAAAATTTCTATCAATACAGAATAAAAACTAAAAGCCTTTTAGCCCCTTCCCCAAAATAATAGGTTATATCCTTTAAAACACACTTTTAACACATATTTATGTACATATACGTTAGAGTTTTTAAATAACACAAATGGATAAAATTATACCTATTTATTAAAGGTAGAAAGTTTTGAGTTTTTATCGTTGCTGTTGTTTTATTTTTTAATCCATATCCCACTATAAAACATTCTGGTATTGGTGCATGGAAGCAAGTGTGTCAAAATGGTTAATTATCAGTAATGCTAACATGTGTGATTGGTTTTTTCTTCTTTATATTTTCTGGGGTTTTTTCCAATTTCATATTTTTTTTAAATTAAGAATAGTCCATATGTCTTTCATTATTTTTCGTAGTTTTAACTATCCCAAAGTTTATTACACATCCCCTGTACAGCTGGTTCTGGGTAAACTGGTAACGTGGGTTAGTTTGTCTTGGACACATTCTATTTATCTCCTGGCCTCCCCACTCCATGTGCTCAGGGCCAAGTACAGACCATAGGCAGCTGAGGCCCTCCACATCAAGGTCCATTGAACCCTGCCTTCCTGATCCAATGTCCAGTCATCTGGAAAACTGCCTATCTTGCTGGCCAGTAAACATACAAAATGTTCAGCTTTACTTGTAATCAAATAAATCAAAATATCCAAAGAATGAGTTATTAAACCAGTGTTACTGAGAGCGCGTAGAAATGAACATTCATGCTCTCCTGGTGAGGATGTACATAGGTGTAAACTTTCTGGAAAGCAACTGGAATATATACATATGAAAAACCTCTAATTTGTTTCTTACTCTTTGATCCAACAATTCCAATTCTAGGAATTTGTCTAAGGAGATAATTAAGGTGGGAAAAGAATTTAGCTATAAGAAAGTTCAATAAATAAAATAAAAATTTTAAACAAAAACCTATATGTTCAATAATGGGATATTTGTTAAAGTTAATTGTAATATAGCTATAAGCTGGAATACTTAGCAGTCATTAAAAAAATCATCCTGTAGAAGACTTTTAATAACCTGAGAAAGTTAATATATTTCTATGAGAAAAAGTAAGATATTCATAGTGTTTTATCTCAAAAGGAATTATGTAAATATGTATGTATGCAATAATGATAATGATAATAATAATTATTATCATAACTAAGATTTATTGAGACTTATTATGTGCCAGGCACTATCCTAAACACTTTACATATAGTGTCTCATTTAATTCCCACAACAACTCTATGACATACTATGGATACCTTTATTATGCTCATTTTGCAGATTAGGAAACCAAGACATAGAAAAATTAAGTAATTTTCCCAAGGTCACACAAGTAGAAAGTAGCAGATCCAGGAACTGAATCCACACAGTCTGACTCCAAACATATATAAAAATATATATATAAATACATGCATATATGCATGTACTTATTTACATAGATACAGCATATATGCATAGATAATTAACATGCATATGTCTTACTCCAAATATTAAACATTTAGGTTAACAATTTTCTTTGTACTTTCTTTGTATTCCACATTTCCTTACTGAGTATATTTTAACTTTAGAACTTAAATTTTAAAACTTAAAAACTTATCTTTTCCATATCCTGTTAGCACAATATTTTGGTCCATGCAAGGAAATACTCTAGTATGCAATGAAGACTAATCTGATTCCCACTTGGATGAATCTTCTCCAGATTTTCCTAGCCACACAAACACCCTATGTCTCTCCCTCCATGCATCTAAATTATGATCATTTAATAAGACCATTTATTAAGACCATTTCAAGCCTTATCTCTTCCCTGAACTCTTTTCCAATATTCTTCCTTTAATTCCTATTGTACTTATAGAAAGCACCACACAACACAGTACTTAATTGTTTTCATTGTTTCCTCTGTATTAGCTTTGGCTTGTCAATTGGATACCAAGTTCTTTATACACTAGCACCATGTATCGTCTTTATGTTTTGTTTTGTTTTGTTTTTTCTCCCCGCCCCCCACTCCCCATCACTTCTAGTATTAGCCCAATGGTCAGTGTTCAATAAATACTTGATTACAGACTGACTGTTCTTCTTCAAATAATATTACTGTAGTGTAATAGGAGCTTTCTGAAAATTGTGGTTTATTCATTATAAGAGTGAACTTATTCTAGTGATGGAAATTCATATGCTGCAGAGTGTGCTGCAGAAAAAAAGAAGACACATTTTAAAAACCGAGTTAATTAGTATCCATCATTTCAATTCACTCAGTTTGAAAACTGGATGTTTCCCAAAACACTCTACATATTAGCAATATCCCTCAAATAAATGAGGGATCCTCCTATTGCATTCTAATCAAATGATAATTAATTAAAATATGAGCCATAGAAACCATTTGAGCCACAAAATAAATAATGGGAGTATTTGGGTTATAACCCCTAAAATACAATAACTTTCTATTAATCAATAGTGATAAAAATAAACTAAATAAACAAATAAATGTGAGAGAAGAGAGAGCTTTTCTTCACAGAATTCCAACTAATAAGTAAATGAGGAAAACAGAAAATTACCATTAGACAAACACCGTAGTAGTAACTGTTACAGGCGAGATCCACCAAAGGATACAAAACTCAGTGGACGAAAGTTTGAGAAGAAACAGTATAGTTCAAAATATCTTCCCCAAGATATTTGTTAATCACAAAAATAAAAATAATAATCCTACTGTGGAAAACCTTGGCAGAAGAACCTGACAGACACCACCTTAATCAAGTCGTCAAGGTCAATAAGACATATCAACATCACAGACCCCCAATATGATACACTGAGAAAGGCACAACATCACTTCTGTGATGTTCTTCCCCAAAATGCATAACCTCAATCTAACCATTAGAAAATATCAGACAATGCCAAACTGAGGAACATTCTACAAAATAATTGACCGGTACTCTTCAAAGTGTCCAGGTCACAAAAGACAAAGAAGGTAGAAGGGCCAGATTGGAGGAGACGACGGCAACACACCAACAAAGCAAGGGATCCTGGCTTGGATCCTAGAACAGAAAAAGGGCATTAGTAGGAAAAATGATGAAATTAGATAAGACCTATAATTTTGATCAGAGATTGACCAACTCTGGCCCACAGGCCAAATCTGGCTACTGTCTGTTCTTATTAAAGTTTTATTGGAAGACGCATTCACTTACATATTATCTGTGGCCACTTTCTACAATGGCAGAGCTGAGTAGTGGTGACAAAGACCCTAAGGCCCACAAAGCCTAAAATATTTCCTATGTCATGGCCAGCACCAGGTAAGGCAATCAGGATATCGAAGTTAAAGAAGGATCTCTCTCCCTCTCAAAAGATCTGTACTTGCACAACCCTGAGAGTTAGGGCCTCCTTAAAATTTGCATCCTAAGCACCTGCGTGCCTCATCCAAGTACTGACTCTGTCTATCTGGGCCTTTACTAAAAAATGTTTGTGGGCCCCTGGTTGAGTTACCAATGCTAATTTTCTGGTTTTGATCATTGTACTTCCAATAGGTATGATGTTAACATAAAGGGAAGCTGGATTAAGGGTATATAGGAAGTCTTGGGTTATTATTTTTGCAGCTTTTCTATAATACAAAAATTATTTTGAAATAAAACATCTTTAAAAGAAAGCAAACTCTAGGATAGGATAAATTTACAAAGTTCCAAGTGCACAGTATCACTGTGAGTCCAAAACAACATCCACAACAATAACAATTTACCACTCTGTGCCAGGCAATGTTCAAAGCACTTTCTATATTGTGTCTTATTTAATCTCCGCAACGACTCTCAGGTGGGTACTATTTATTCCCATTTGCAAATTAGGAAACCAAGGCATAGAAAACTTAAGTAATTTCATTAAGGCCACCAGCTCATAAGTGGCAGAGTCAAGATGTGAACCCAGTCTGAAGGCAATCAGAGGATTAAGGAAAAAAATTATGTTCCCACTTATGAGGTTTGTGTTCAATTTTCAAGACCATGAAGTCTTGAAGTCATGAAGTCTTCTTATCATGACTACTGAAATAGTGACCAAATATTAAAAACCAAACACAATCCACACCAGTGAGGAGGCTTTACACCCCTAGCGTGTAGTGTATGCCTCAATAAGGACTTTAGAGGGTTTTAGAGCATGTGGCTTCTGTGCAAAATCCAATATAAAGAGAAAAGGCTGACTGACTTCAGATTTAACCTTGGGAAATTTTTTTTTCAATGGGGGATATGTTGTTTTCTATACAACAATGTGGAAATCCTTCCATAATTTATGTAAAGTAGGAAAATAGTCTCATTGTTTATTATCATGATTGTAGTTTCAATTTGTGAGGGATGATTTTTAAAAGTCTCAGAAGAAAAAAGTTTCAAAATTACTGCTCTTAAACTACCAGAAAGTATGTAACTTTACTTTGAATTTAATCAACTTCCAGTATGAGCTTTAAATTGTAAGAACTATATGCCAAAGCAAAACTATTATGTGGGTGTCTCAATTCAATTGTTATAAGTAAAATCAAAATATCAAATTGCTTTGAAATTATAACTGCTAAATTGCTTTTGAGTATGTAGAGTTCTAGTTAATTTTAGAGTATCAAATCAAGGAATATTTGAAGTAAAGGAAATTCATTCATTACAAATAAAGGAAATGTCATAAAAATATTTTTTAATGGGAAACATACCTTTAAGAAAAAGAGAGAAAATGATACATATAAAAAGAAGTGACAAAACTGTGATAGTCATTTCATTAAAAGTGATTGTTATCTCGATATGTTATGTCATTAACAGATCAATAAAATACATCCAGAAAAAGGAATATTGAGACTGAGAAGTGTGACTATACCTGGTAACCATAAAATGAAACTGTTATACATAAACAATGCGATCATTTTTTGTGAGTCAATCCAAATGAATCCTCCTTCTTTGTAGACTGAAAAGTAAAGGCATAACTTCAAAAGATTGACTAAATGGGTCAAAAGATTTATTTTGGGGATTTAATGACCTTTACTTTATAACCTAGTACATATTTTTAAAAATTCAAGTTAACCTTATCAAATTTAATTATGTACTGTTAATTTTAAATGATTCCTTCATAAATTATTTGGTAGTAGTATAATCTGAAGTGTGAATAACATATATGGTAAAAATGGTAATAAGCTTTCTCAATTGCTATAAGCAAATTACCAACAACATAAACAAGAGTAAGATATTATTCTTGAAAGGAAATATGCAGCTAAAAAAGCATTATAAGCTGTTTTCTGTGTGTATGTGTGTGTGTGTGTGTGTGTGTTTTAACTTTAACGTATCTAAGATAACTTCCTCACAGTGTAGCAAAAATAGAGATTTTAATCCTTTGTGTCCAATATGGCATCCTATCCTCAAAACAAAACTGAGTACATTTTATAACTAAATTCCTGCCTTTATGAAACAAGAATAAATATAAAAACATTGATTTAAAACATTAATATTGCTTTATTTTAATAAAAATAAATAAAATAGTTATATTTTAATAAAAATGAATCAAACAAAATATATTAATGATATATTTTAATAACATAATTTAATAATATATAATTTAATAATAATGAATATATTTCATACTTATTTTAACATTATTTAAAATATTGAAAAATTGGAAATAAAATATTCAACAATAACAGAATAATTCAACTGTGGTAATATAATAAAATGAAATATTTTGCAACCATTAAAATATGTATGAAGAAAGTTTAATAGCATGGAGAAATCCTTGTTATAATATTAATGGGTAAGAAGCAGGAATCAACAAGTATATATAATATACCCAAATATGTCTTCAAAAAATATACATAGGAAAGAGACTGGAGATTGATATGCCAAAATATTAATAGTGTTATCCTTGGGAGATAAAATTATAAATGATTTTTCCATAATTTATAAAAACCTCTACAACTTTTACAATTGTTTGTGAGGGGACTTTGAAAACATTATTTCATTATAGATCCAGTGAACAACCACAGAGTTTTCCCACGTTTTGTTTTGGAAGCAACCCTTTCAAGAAGTAATTTCTGTCACACAATTTGAAATAGTAACATAAAAAGTGTTTCTTCCTTTATAATTTAACTGCTCACATAGAAGTACATGTTTTAATAAAATATTTTAAAATCCTTAACTTACTAAAAAAATCATCTTTCAATTACAGTATGAATTACCACAATAAAGATATAACTTATGTATACTATGAAACACTGCCATCAGAAATTATGATAAAATTTTACATATTTATTTTTAGTATGCTGATTGTGAAGCAGAATGCATGGCCATGTGCCAGAATATACGTATTTAGTCAGAAGAATCCATAAAGTTACCACAAGACACTATTCAAGTAAAGACTCAATATACATTTAAATTCTTAACTTTCCTCTGAGCCAAAAGTGCTTTAAAATAATACAAGATTAGGTCTTTAGTTCGATGTGACAAAAAGTTTTATTTAAGTTAAAACCTTAAATAAAAACTTGAAATTGTTGTGAAAAAGAACGGCATTATCCACTGTCTTACCGAAGAGAGTTCATCACATCCCAGTAACTTGTAGTAATCTTCAGTATCTTCCGACCTGTAATTCAGTATTGCATCCATTTAGATGCCTGAATCAGGTTTTCTTCCCTCGGAAACAAGAGGCACGATGAGCTTCAGATTAACAGGGAAAAAAACCCCCTTTAAATCTGAGCTGCAGCAGCAAGTTCCGAACAGCAAAAACTAGCCTTAAGACTGGCCACAGTCAATACACCAGATGTCATCCTAGATCTTTGGAAACGCTGCCTCTCATTGGCTGTTTGCAGAAGTGAAAAGAACAGACCACGTGCCTAGCATCGCAGTGCTGCCTGGGATCTGTAGTTTGAGTTTAACTGATGCAGGTGAACCATTTGTAATGTGGGTTAATAAAGACTGTCTGTTTTTACAAACTCTCCACATTAGCCATCTCTTATATATTTTTGTCTTTATCCTGTTTTTTAAAAGACAGAAGAAAATGTGAAGCAATGGGGTAAAATCTTAGGATGTGTTAAATAGGAGGAGTGAGTGCTTTTCTGAGTGTTTAAGATATTTCACAATTTTTAAAATAGCTTAAGAGTAGAAGGAAATACACTAGGAGAGCAAATCTTCATTTGTGTGATAATTTATCCATTCAATAAATATTTATTGAGGACCAATTTTGTGCTCAGCACTATTGCAGGGAAAGTCATGGTAAACAACACAAGGTCTCAATTCTTATGGTGCTTACATTCCGATGGAAGAAGACAGACAAGACACATGCAAAGAAACGAGATCATTCAAAATAGTGATTTGTGCTTCACAGGAACAAAATAGGACAATGAGAAGGAGAACTGTATGATAACCTGGGTTGGATCCTTGTGCCATTTCTCCTGGGTTGGCTCTTTAGACTCAGGAATGTGTCTCATCTAGGGTGGATTGAAGTAATCTTCGTTTCAGTTCATTTTGGCCCTAAGAAGCACAGTTTAGGTCTGGGATTTAGAGAAGAAGGTGAGTGGTCAGAGACACAAAACTTTAACTGCTTTAACACTTTAAACACCCCTGTAAATTATTGCCTTGGAAAAAAATACTTTTTCTTCTAGTCCAACTATATGTATCTTTTTAAAGGTTTATTCCTGAGGAGAAGCCAGAAAAAGCACTGAAGCACCATTTTTGCTAATCTTTTATTTTACATGCTGTCTTGCTAAAAGTTCTGTATGGAATTTTTAAATAAAGTAAAATTAATTTTGTTTTGGAAATTTCACCATATCCTTTGAAGTATTTGGAGGTCGACTTGGATATTACACAATCTCAATCGGAATCACTGATGAATACCCTTTAAATGATATAAAATTGCCACTATGGAAAGCCATGTGACGGTTCCTCAAAAAAATAAACATAGAACTACCACATGATCCAGCAATTTAAAAAAGAATTGAAAGCAGGGACTCAAAAAGATATTTATATTCCCATGTTCATAGCAGCACTTTTCACAATAGCTAAAAAGTGGAGGCAACTTAAGTGTCCATCAATGGATGAATAAATAAAATGTAGTATATTCTTATTATACAATGAAATGTTATTCATCTTAGGTAGGAGGATTGCTTGAGCCCAGGAGTTTGAGATCAGCCTGAGCAACAAAGTGCGACCCCCTCTCAACAAAAAAAAAAAATTTTTTTATGTAAGCCAGGTGTGGTGGCCCCCACCTGTAGTCCTAGCTACCCAGGAGGCTGAGCCAGGAGGATCACTTGAGGCCGAGCATTTGAGGTTGCAGTGAGCTATGATCACACCACTGCATTCTAGCCAGGCAACAGAGCAAGACTCTTCCTGGAAAGGAAAGGAAAGGAAAGGAAAGGAAAGGAAAGGAAAGGAAAGGAAAGGAAAGGAAAGGAAAGGAAAGGAAAGGGACACTGTCAGTTCGCAGAGTCATTCTATGCCTTTACAGATATACACAGCATATATATTTATTCTTGGATCTCCATAGAAATGACACCATATTGTACACACATGTCTTTGTTTGGGCTACTATAACAAATACTTTAGACAGGGTCATTTATAAGTAATACAAATTTATTTCTTATAGTTCTGGAGGCTGGGAAGTCCAAAATCAAGATGCCAGTAGATTCAGTATCTAGTAAGTGTTCATTCTCTGCTTCACACATGAAGCCTTATTGCCATGTCCTTACGTGATAAAAGGGGCAAGGCAGCTCCTTTTGACTTTTTTTCTTTTTTTTTTTTTTTTGACAGGGTCTTGGGCTAGAGTACAGCAGTGTTATCATAGCCCCCTGAAACCTCAAACTTCTGGGTTCAAGCGATCCTCCTGCCTCAGCCTCCTGAGTACCTGGGACTGACTGCAGGCACATGCCCGCGCTCAGCTAATTTTTCCATTTTTTTGTAGAGACAGGGTCTCACTGGTGCTTAGGCTGGTCTCAAACTCCTGGCCTCAAGCAATCCTCTCACCTTTCCTTCCCAAAGTGCTATGATTATGGGCATGAGCCCTCTCTTTAACCTTTTATAATGGCACTAATTCCATTCATGAGGCCAGAGCCCTCTTGACTTAATCACTTCCCAAAATGTTCGGCCTCTCGATTCCACCACAATGAGGATTAGACTTCAACATAAATTTTGGAGGGACACATTCAGACATTCAGACAACAGCAACGCTCTTCTGAATCTTGCTCTTTTCTCCTTTTCACTTAATAGTCTCATTCTTTTAAAAACTTCATATAGCATTCCACCCTGGTAGTACCATACTTTATTTAACCAGTCTCTTTTTTTTTAAGTATGTATTGGTTAGAAAAGTTTTTATTACTTATTTTAATAAATATTAACAACTTTTTTGAATATTATTCGAAAAAAGCAATGATACAAGATTAGCAGTTGTTTTGAGGAAAGTCAGAGTTCCACTTAATTATATCTATTCTTTTCCCCAAAACTAACCTTCAAACCTGTTGCAGCATCTCATAGTATAGTATATTTTTAGAGTTCATTGAGTTTTCTCCCTAGCTATAAAGATAACAAAAAATCATGATAGGACCATTAGCTAATCTTCTGGAGAAATTATAAATGATAAAGCTAGAGCCACTTTTTATACCAAAATAAATTACAGAAAATGACATAACTCAGAAGCCATAGGAAAAACTAATAAGCATGATTACATAAAAATTAAGCACTTTTGTGTGGCCAAGAAATACAAAAGCAAAATCAGAAGGCAAATAATGTACAAAGGAAGAAATTTCACGATTCTCATAACAAAAGACTAACTTCGTTAATTTACAAGAGCAGATAAATCAATAAGAAAAAGATGAACAACCCAATAGAAACAATAGAACAACCCAATAGAAAACCCAAGGATATTACCACTTTCAGAAATATAAATGTCCAATAAACATACAAATATGAGTGCAACCTCATTACTAATTATGAAACTACAAATAAAAGGAAGATAAAGTTAGATTTATTTCAGATTAGCAAAACGTCTGAACTTTGATAATACCCATGCTAGAAAGCAGAAGTGAGGAAGAAAACACTTTCATACATTGTTGGCTGAGTGTAAATTGCTACAATTTGGCAACTTGGTGGTACTTACCACTTTTACAAAGCATATATATCCTTGACTGGGCAAATTGTCACGGCAAATTTAGCCCGTGGATATACACCAAAATATATTCAAGATGATCATTGCAGCACTGTTTACAACAACAAAAAAAATTGGAAACAACCAAAATATTCATCAATGGGGTGGAAAAGGGCAGTGTATGAATAAATTATGGTATTCATAATTTGTATTTCATACAGCCATTGAAAAGAGTAAGATAGCTCTTCACGTGCAAGAATGGAAAGATCTCTAACATTTACAACAAATGAAAAAAAGGTTGAGAAGAGTGTTATGGTATTATCTCCTTTGTGTACCTTTTAACAACACGTGCTTTTGCACTTATAATTTTTTCTGGAGGTATCCACCTTTAAAAAACAGATAACAGTATTTTTTTAGAGGCATAAACTGAGTAGGTACAGAAAGGAGGCTTTTTGTTTCAGTTTATACTTTCTGAGATGTTTGTATGAAGTCAATGTAGTCATCTCAACTTTTTTTTTTTAGTACTTTAAAAGAGCAAATAACTATTTTATTTACATGTGTTCACTGAAGAAAACGAAATAGATACATAAAACCATATGTATATAGTAGAAATCACGTAGAACTTTTTAGCAGAGTTAAAGCCCCTTGGACCTCAGGACGCACAGTCACACTCCCAGCCAGGCTGGGGGCGCCAGACTAATCACCCGGTTTCCTCCCGCCTGGCGGCGCCGCTCGCCCCAGAACTACAACTCCCACAAGGCATCGCGGGAACGGCGCTAAAGGGGCAACCCCGAGACGCGCCAATTCCTATCGGTCTCCAGGGACCCGACCCTCCGGAAGTGCAATTTTTACATCAAATGCCATCGTCTGGAAGTGGGAAGAGAAAAACGGCTAAAATTCAGATCAGATGAAAAGGAGAAAGTCCAGAAGACAAGACGCTACGAGCGCCGGAAGCTGCTGGCGAGGACAGAAATTAGCCAGCCCGCAGGTGGCTCTGCGGGCCCCCGTAGTCGCGCGCACGTGTGCCCTTCTCTGACTTCTCGTTTTCTTTCCGATCGCGCGCCAAAGTTCAGTCTTCTAAAACGAAATCGGCGCTTTTCCCTTGCGTTTCCTCCAAATCCGAGTTTCCAAGGGTCAAAGCCCTAGTTCCAGAAACTGTGACCATCCGTCCTGATTTCCCACAACACAGGCTCACGCTCGGACTCAGGCTGGGGTGCTGGACAGCGGGCTTGCGCTCCGACAGAAGAGTTTAGGTTCCAACTTAGCCCCTGGCTCTCAAGGCCGGCCCTTCAGAACCTACGGATCCGTTCCAGCTTAAGATCCAGTAGAAAGAAAACAGAGCCTGCCAGAACCTTAACCTCCCTGTGTTTCAGTCCCTCCGGTTGTAGAATAGCTGAATAAAATCCCTCCCTGGCTGACAGAGCAAGACAGCGTCCTGACCCAAGGTGTGTCAAAAGGAGTTTTTCTGTTGAGTCAGACGTTGATTAAGATTTGCAAATGAATTTTCAAAGACTGTTGAAATGTTGTGAAGTTATAATGGGGTGCAATGACAAATGCTATTAATCCCATTATTAAGAATAATAAGCATGCAGGATGTTGCTGGTGGGGAAGGTTGTTCATGGGTGGAGGTGTCAACAGAAAAGAAGCCAAACTCTGTAAAATAATTTAAAGAGATTTATTCTGGAGCCAAATTTGAGGACTGTGGCCCAGAGCCACGCCCAAGAAGCCTTGAGCAAGTGGACTCCTGCGGTTGGGTTACAGTTTGGTTTATACATTTCGGGGAAAGAGGAATTACAGGTAAAGTCATAAATCAATACATGAAAGGCATACATTGGTTTGGCCTAAAAAGGCAGGACATTTTAAAGCAGGGGCTTACAAGTCCTGGGTGGGTTTAGGGATTCTTTAGTTGACAATTGGGTGAAAGAGTAAGGCTTTGTCTAAAAGGCCGGGCATTAGACGAAAGAATGCTTAAAATAAGAGTCTTCTATCTTTCATGTGATGCTATACCGGAATCAGGTTGGGAAGTAAACCACATTTTATTGGGTTAACAAAACCTGTTTAGTGATGTTTTATCATTTGTAGGTATGACTCACCAGGCCCCCTTAGAAAGGAATTTTTGGGCAAAAGAAAAGATCAGAGTTCAAGCCTCAAAAGGAAGCATAATCACCTGTCAAAAGACACCATTACAACAAATTTAAGCATCCTAATTGGCTTTTATTTGAAATTCTAAAATCAGACACCTCATTCTATAAAACAGAATGAGCGTTCTGATGAGCTGAGCAGAAGGTTGGCTTTATAATAAAGACAGAAAAGGGCTGAACAAAGCAGAAACAGAGAAGGAAAGGGAGGTTGGTTGTTTCAAAGTTACTTTCTTTGTAAAGATTAAAGCAGAGGGGACTTCCTTATCATGCTGGCTAAAACTGGCTTGTTTGGGGATTTGCTACTGTCTCTCTCTCTCTCCCCTAATTTCTTGGAAGATAGGATAAACAGCTTAATGTTGGCTTGGTGATGTGGACCACTTCAGCATGAGTAACTGCATTTTGGTTTGGATTTTTGGACCTAGTGCAGGAACTCGATCCAAACCAATGACCTCCTATAAATTTTATTTAACACACCATTATCGAGCTCCTACTATGTGTCAGTGGTTAAGCTAGGGTTGGAACCCACTACGTCTGACTCCAAAGCCCATGGTAGTAAAAAATTTATTAAAATGCTACATCAAATTATCTGGCCAGAATTTTGGCATATGAGAAAACGCACTGGGCAAGGTGTCACGAGACCTGATTTCTAGTATCAACTCTTCGCTGATTCCTCGCTGAGCCATGCTTCCTTGATTTGTGAAGAAGGATAATGGACAAGAGCAATGATTCTCAAACTTAAAAGGTGCATACAAATCACCAGAGATCTGGTTAAGAGGCAACTTCTGCTTCAGGATGTCTGGTTGAGTTCTGAGATTCTGCATTTCTAACAAACATGCAGGTGAGGTCCATGTTGATCCAGGGACCACACTGGAATAGCAAAGGACAGGACGACTGGCAGATCCTTATAAACTCTAACACTCACACTCAGTCATTCTTTCCCTCTAAGCTTAGCACCTTTACTCTCAAGGAAGTATTAAAGGATTTGTCAAAAAGGAGAGTGATTGAAGTAAAGATTCACATGTGAAGCTAAACAAGTAACTATTAACTTATGATAATAATGTCACTGGAAGGATATACAAGAAACTCATAAGAGTAATTGCCTTCAGGGAGGGAGACTAGATGGCCCTAGTGTAGGAATGAGAGGCAAACTTTACTGGATTCTTTTATACCTTTTGAATTTTTACTATGTATATACATTTTTTCTTTTTTTACATTTTTAATAATCACAGGAAACTACTTCCAGTAGTTGAGGCCAATATCTCACATGTGTGGTCTGACGAGGTGTGATGTAACATCCTCACAAGGAGGGGACAGTACACTCCATGTTCTTACTACAGCAAAACACGTTGCTCACATAGAAACTATATAAGTGTTTGGAATCCTTTCAAAGTTACATAACACTTGGCGAAGTTTAGCAGATATATACGAATGCCAGGACCCTTCTGCAGACCAATTATTAACAAAAGGGAACCTCATGGTGGGGAACAAGCATGGGTATTTTCTTAAAGCTTTAAAATGATTCTAAAGTGCAGCGAGGTGTCACCTAGACCAAGGATGTTAATCTAATAGGAAATATTAATGGAATAAAAACAAGAATGTTTAATAAACACTTTCTACGTCCCAGGCCTAGTCCTCTGTGGTAAATTCAGAGAATCTATTTGATTCCGTGACAAATTCACAGGTAATACGATTCTATAAGTGCTCAAGCTTGCCAAATGAGTGTTTGCCAAAAGGAAGGGAAACAGATTAATATTCATGAGCAGATTGAGGGCTTAGCAAAAATTCCTTGAGAACATGGCACATGCCTAATGCTGTGGGAGGTACAAAAGGAACCTATTTTAGTGGTTACTCCCATAAGGAACTTGCATTACAATTAAAGAGAGAAGACTGAACTTGTAACCCACAGGTCAAATCAGGCTTCCCACACAATGTTTCTTAAAAATATATGAATTAGGCTGGGTGCAGTGGCTCACGCTAATCCAAGCACTCTGGGAGGCTGAGGCAGGACAGTTGCTCTAGCTCAGGAGTTTGAGGTTGCTGTGAGCTAGGCTGACGCTATGGCACTCTCTAGCCTGGGTGACAGAGTGGGACTCTGTCTCAAAAAAAAAAAAAAGAATTATTTGCCAAATTTTTTAATTTTTTTGTTTTTACGTAAAATACAAGGATTCCACCTTGTCTTAAAATATTATAAGTTAGGACAACTTTGGGTCAGCTTGCCATTCCAAGTGACAGCATTTGCCTGAAGCCAAGCTATGAATACCCCCTTTTAAAAAAATTTTTTTTTAGAGATGGGGTCTCATTCTACCACCCAGGCTGGAATGCAGTGGTGCGATCATAGATCACTGCAGCCTGGAACTCGTGGGCTCAGGTGATCCTCTTGCCTTGGCCTCCCAAGAAGCTAGGACTATAGGGCGGCTCCACCGTCACACCCAGCTACCCACTGTAGATGGGGCCTGTGCTATTGATTTTGTCACAATCCCCCAACTCCCTGTTTACTCTCTGATACTGAGGCCAAGTGTCAGCTGCCAGGCATTATCAGAATGTCACTTATATTTTTAAAATAGTGTTGACAGCAAAGTTAACTTTTCTGCTAAGTAAATATTTCTTGATCCCTATTTTTATCAAATGTAGAAATACAAGAGATAGAGCAAGAAAGCCCCAGGTTTCAAGAAAATGAGAGAGGACATATTCCTTAAAAATATGAAGAATATATATGCACTCACATTCTGGCTCCTAGAGACAGGTGAATTTATGAACTATGATTTATACTTACTAAAATAGATATTCAATATCCAAATAGAAACAATATATTCAAGTATAGTTTACTGGTTAAATGTGTGTGGTCTGGAGTCAGACAGGATTCCAGTCCCAGTTACCACTTACCAGCTGTGTGATCCTACTTAAAGGCGCTAGGTCTCAGATTGCCCCCTTTCATCTGTAGAAGGGGGATGACAATGGCTCTGTTACTGAGGCTCACAGGGTCAATTTGAGGATTGAACAAGATAACATGAATTAATGTGGCATCTGCTACCCAATAAGAGCTCCATAAATGTCAGCTGTAATTATCCTGGTCAGGAAGTGCTAAAGGATGAGTGAGGGTGGGGACAAAGTGAGTTGCTGGGGAAGCTATGCAAAAGGGGTGAGCTGACCAAGAAGGGAGCAGGAGGCAGCTTTGTCCAGGTGGAGAGAAGACAAGGCAGTACACGCTTGAGAAATTCTCAGAAGAGATGGTGACCAAGACCCAGGTATTTAAGCCATTCAGTTTCAAGACAATCACACTGGAGAGTTTTCCTGATGTTTTATTATAATTTTTAAAACTAAAGATTTTGCTGCCTCTTGCTTCAGAATAAAAAGTAAGTGATCGTAGTGATTGTTATGCCATTTTGAGGTTTTTCCCACCCACAAGTTGGCAAAGATTACATGATTTCAAGAATTCAAACTTCTGGTCGGCACAGTGGCTCACGCCTGTAATCTTAGCACTCTGGGAGGCCGAGGCTGGTGAATCACTCAAGGTCGGGAGTTTGAGACCAGCCTGAGCAAGAGTGAGACGCTGTCTCTACTAAAAATAAAAAGAAATTACCTGGACAACTAAAAATATATATATATAAAAAATTAGCCAGGCATGGTTGTTCATGCCTATAGTCCCAGCTACTCGGAAGACTGAGGCAGAAGGATTGCTTGAGCCCAGGAGTTTGAGGTTGCTGTGAGCTAGGCTGACGCCACGGCACTCTAGCCCAGGCAACAGAGACAGACTCTGTCTCAAAAAAAAAAAAAAGAAAAAGAAAAGAATTCAAACTTCTGTTGAGTGTTTCAGAGTTCTATTAATATTAAAAATGTTTTAACTCTCACTATAGGATGCTTTTGCTTGGACACAGTCACCAGCACTACCTCACTATCACCACTAGAGGGACTAGAACCAAAGGAATCCTCAAGCTCCTAGGTACAGAGTTTAGTTTCCTTGATTCATGCTCAACGCTACATTAAAATTTTTTTCTTTGAAGCATATTTCTATTTTATGCATTTTAAAATGCTTTAAAAATTCAAGCCCTGCTAGAAGATAGAAAATGAAAGACTCCTACTGACCCTCATCTCTAGTTCCTGCCCACAAAATAGCCACTATTAATGAGACTCATGTGTATCCTTCCAGATATTTTCAATTTATATACAAACATATGTTTATTTTTTTATATAAACCCATGACATGTTCTCGTCTCCCACTCTCCACCTGCTATGCATACTATGTTCCAGATCTTCAAATTTGCCAAGCTTGGTCCAGCCTCTGGATCTTTGCTTTTATCTTCCTGGACAACTTTCTTTTCCCAGGTTTCCCTACTCAGGTATCAGCTCATGTGTCACTTCCTCAGAGAGGCCTTTTGTGACACCTGTCAAGTAACTATTCTCCAATCTAAGTCACCCTCCATCACTACGTTTGAGATTACCTTGTTCATTTATGTGCTTGCTTACTTGTTCACTGCTAAAATGTCAACTCCAAGAGAGAAAGAGCCTAGGCTGCCTGTTTACTTCCATATTCCTAGTGTCTAGAACACAAATTAGGAACTCAAAACTATCTATTAATTGAAAAAATGAATGAAAGATTGCTGTATTTACTATTCTGCAACTTGTATTTGTCACTTAATGTATCTTGTACAAGTTATATTTTACTATATGCAGATAAACTTTATTCTTTTATTTCAGTCATATTCTTAGCTTTTAAATTAACTTTATTTAGGTTAGATATTCACATGGCTCAAAAATAAAACAATACAAAAAGATATTCAGGTCTTTCTCCACTCTTGGAAACTGACCCATTCTACTCTTTCTGGGAACATATTTTCATTTTGTATAGCTTCCTTCTTTACTTTCATTCTTTCTTTTATGTGATAAACTGTTTGTATAAAAAAAAAGATATTCAGTGAAAAAATCTCATATCCACTTCTATCTCCCATCTGTCTAGTTCCCACTCAACCAAGTAACCATTCATATTAGTTATTGTATATGCTTTATGTAAATACATATGCATACATCCTTATTAGCATTTTCTTCCTTTTTTTATTTTTATGACCCAGAGCCATACCCAAGAAGCCTTGAGCAAGTGGACTCCTTTTTTGTTTTTTGTTTTTTTTTTTTTGAGACAGAATCTCACTCTGTTACCCTGAGTAGAGTGAAGTGACATCATCATACCTTACTACGACCTCCAACTCCTGGGCTCAAGTGCTGCTCCTGCCTCAGCCTCCCAAATAGCTGGCACCACAATACTTGGCTAATTGTTTCTATTTTTAGTAGAGA
>CAUYSK010042570.1:0-10243 GCA_963575035.1 Avahi laniger | reverse complement strand
TGCAATGTGGCTTTGTAACTTAACCGAGGGTGAAAGCTGAATCATCCCAAGTGAGACTGTCCTGGACCAGCCAGTCCCTAGCTGACCCACATGTGATCTGTCAATTGACCACAAATGGATGAATGGGCTCAGCCGAGGACTACATCTGGCCCAGATCAGCAGAATCATCTTGGTGACACACGGACTCATAAGATAAATAAAAGATTGTTTTTTGAAGCCGTTGAGTTTTGATTAGTTTTTTAACCCAATAGCTAAATGATACTCTTTAATTGACAACAAAGCCATTGTTTACATGAAGGCATTAAAAATTAGATTATGAGTTACTTATATGATATGTAAAACCTCTTTGATAACAAACAAAATTTGATTCCAAAATGAAATATCATTCCCTAGGAGGTGTAATTTTGGCATGTTAAAAATATTTTTTATCAATTTTTAAAAAATGATGGACCCTGCTATGGTTATGATTACTTATTAATATCAAAATTTTTAAGATCGCATTTTATAATCTCATCTAACTTGTAAATTTAAAACATAACCTTTAAAATATTTTAATTTTATTACTTTTTAAATTTTGTTATGCATCAAAATCAATGCCAAGAAAATACAAATGAAAATTCTCAACTTTAATAAATAAGCCTAGTTTAAAAATGATTCTGCCACAATCAAACACGTAGAAGCAGAGAGCATGGTGGTTGCCAAGAGCTGGAGGAAGGGGAAAATGGAGAGTTGCTATTCAAGGGAGACAAAATTTCAGTTATGCAAGATGATTAACTTATAGAGATCAGCTGTATAACATCGTGCTTATAGATAACAATTCTGTATTATAAACGTTAACATTTGTTAAAAAGATGAATCTCATATTGTTCATACCAAAATTTAAAAAAAGAATTGAAAAATAAGCAACTGCCAATAACATGGAATGAAAATTATATATCTTTAAATAATTTGACATTGATTTTACAAAAAGTGAATTAACAGTAATAGTTGTAAGTTAGAGTATGTTTCTTAATTTATACTTATTAGCTAAGTGTAATATTTGCATGTGACCACTAGAGAGAGCTAGCATAATAATATCCTGAGAGAATAACAAAAATACAGGAACACTATCTTACACTTAGCATGTGTATAGATTGTTTTTCTTTATATTGCATTTTTTATGATCCTAGATAGCTTCTGAATGTTTTAACTTTAAACTGATACAACTCAGTTCTCCTTTCACTACAATACATTCAACCACCAATTTTGTCAATTTACCAGTAATTATCTGCATATAATGCATTATGAAGTTTAATTAACAGTAGTAATAGTTCTAAACTGCGAAACAGCATTTTAGGATGTTTGCATTAAATTTTTCCCCAACTCACCAAAAATAATTTTATGCTGAACTCCTAATATATTTTTTATTATTTTTGATACCTGTATAAATTATAGTGTTTATTATGCATGTGGCAAATCAAACCTGTTACATTTAGAAAATATTAAATGTAAAATAAAGAATATACAACAATGAAGTTTCAGACTAATGCTGAAATTCTTAAAGGAGAGGAAGTTAGGCTAATTAAATGAAGGATAAGTCTCTTCTTTTTGTCAATAGACAGAAGACCTCCATTATGAAACCAGCCAAGAGCTATTCAATTTGTAAGAAACTCGAAGGCAGAGATCATGTCTTAAACTTCTTTTCTAGCTCCTACAAACAACCATCATTATCTTTATCAGCATCATCACAGAATAGAAACATAAATCTTTAGAGAACCATTCTTGAAGATTGGTTGATAATTTGCTGCCTATATTAGTACATTATTTATAAATATACACAAATTAGACTATTAGTCAATGCAATATATGTAGTTTATTAATATTTCAAATTAATGACTTCTCCAAAACTCAAGGTTTTTTTAAACTATAAGATGTTTTTAATAATATGTGACTTAGGAATGGAGTCAAGATCAACTGGCTTTGCTAGTCAATAAAACAACATTTTTCATATTTTGTTGAGTATCCGCACAGAGAAGCATATTAATACAACAGTGTTAGAGCCTATCTCCAGAGTCTGACTTGGAAATTCTGCATTGAGTCCTGCAAATCTGCATTTTATTAAGCACCTCTGGTAGTTCTGATGCAAAAGGCCATCTTGCATAATTTTAGGAGTATAGTAATTAAGAATATAGGCCCTAAATTGAGAAAGACCTGCAATGTAAGCCTCAGTTAGAGGCTTCTTAATCAATACAGTGGGAATACTAATTCCAGCACAAGTAGTTGTGGGAATTAAAGCAGCTTATGCATATAAAAGAGCAACAATACTTGGCACATGGTAGCAATTCTATAAATGGTGCTCATTACTTTTCCTTCTGCAGTTATTTTTAAATAGTGTGACTATTCTCTGACAAAATATTCAAGGAAGTGAACGATGATGATAGTGATATACACTTTCATTATGCTTCTGTGATTCTATTATTCTTTGCCATTTATTATTTTATGCAGTTTCTGTTAATCACATGCTTACATGGGAAGCAATGTCACTTTGTCTATTGATAATTACTTAGAGACTTGTTTACGCTTTTTTAAAACTATGTTTAGGAACAGATTACATTGCTGCAAGGTGTGTCTGCCTTGTCTACCACAAATGTAAGTTGTCAAGAAAAATGTACAACATGCCTTTTCTCACAAAGAGCTCTTAAATAAGAACTTCAGAACTTCCTTCTGCAGAACATTATTTAATTGAATGTTGTCATCTAATATTTTAAACCCCTTTCTTGTCATAGGGTTGCTCATAAAATTGTCAATGCATGACCCTCAGTGAGACCATTGAACTAAGACGCTTGTATAGTGCTTCATTTACATAATCCTGCTTGCTGGTATTATTCTATTATCTGAAAAAAATATGTGATGAGTATAAAATACGATGAATCCTTGCTTAACAATTGTCTTTTGTTTAGAAAGTGATCACTTTGAAAAGATGTTATATTGATAAAATGTATTCTCATGGTTTTTGAATAAAAAAGTTGTCCCATATTGACATATAGAAAAATTATTCTGAATTAAATAAATGACGATAATAAGATAGGCTACATAATAATGTATGTGTCCAAATATTGAACTATTTATTTCAAAGATAAATGATTTCAGATATCTTCAGCATGTGTTTCTTTCTCCCCACTCATAATTAAACTGAAGGGAGAGATAAATAATATTAGCTAACATTTATTGAGCATATATTAATTTCTGAGCACTCTAAAAATTGCTATATATTTAGTATCTCTCATTTAATCCTCATGAACAAATAAGGTAAATGATTCCAGATTCATATCTAGGAAGTCTAATTCCAAAGCCCATGCCCTGAAATCACATTGGAACCTCCCCTTCCTTTTCATTATAACCCCCTCTATAGTTGAAATGCTTTTTACATCAAGCAGCAGCCCCTTAACAAGGGGAGAGAGGGCTCACCAAACTCACCAAAGTTTGGTTCCAATTTAATTTTTTTTTTTTTTTTTGAGACAGAGTCTCACTCTGTTGCCCTGGCTAGAGTAAGTGCCGTGGCATTAGCCTAGCTCACAGCAACCTCAGACTCTTGGGCTCAAGCGATCCTACTGCCTCAGCCTCCAGAGTAGCTGGGACTATAGGCATGCACCACCATGCCCGGCTAATTTTTTCTATATATTTTTAGTTGTCCAGATAATTCCTTTCTATTTTTAGTAGAGATGGGGTCTCGCTATTGCTCAGGCTTGTCTGGAACTCCTGAGCTCAAACAATCCGCCCACCTCAGCCTTCCAATTTACTTTTCCAATCTGTTTTCCAATAATTCAGTTTTCTAGTGCTTGCCTTTTTGCTATTGTAGGTTCTTGAACTTGCCCACCTCAAAATTATTGCTTCACTCACCTAAATGCCTTGCCCTGTTTTGTAGCATACCAATATCATATTCATTATTCTACATCCCACTTAAATGCTTCATACTTTGCATCGTTTTGTCAGGTCTCTCTGATGCAAAGTAATTTCTTCCTTTTCTGAACCTGGCAGGAGACCCTGAGAGCTCAATCAGAAAATCAAAAGCCCACATATGACTAAGTCCAAAACCTTCTCTCCTCCAAAATACATTTATTTCCGGGAAATAAATTTTTACTTTGGATCTTTTCCGCTCATCCAGGTGAGATCTGCTACATTACATGCACTGCATTTAGGAGATTTAGGGATGACCCATGTTTCTCTATAAGTTCAATTCTCAGTGTGTAGATTCAGAAGGAGAATAAATCATCAGTGCTATGGGTCTCAGGACTCACCTAATGAAGATTCTCAATACCATAGGAGAACTTACCTTGAGAAAACTTGAAACATGAAGGTGCAAATGAAGGTGCAACAGTAGGCACAGTGTTTAGGTTTTCATCTGAAATTTCTGCTACATCTTTATTTAACATTGTCTGTATCAGTGGCCCCCTTTTTGATTTTTTAAAATTAAAAAAAAAAGTTTATAGACCCCAATATAGTAATCATAAGCTATTTTAAAACAAAAGCCATAAATAGTATTTCACTAAAACTTTTATGGTAATTTAAATTTTATCAATCCCTGTAGTACCTACTGTTGGATAAATATGTGAAAGAAACTTTTTATTAACTCAGAAGATAAGGCATAGGACCTATGATACTGAAGATTTTCTGTAGTGAATCCGTGGATCTCCATGGCCTGAAGACCACAAGTTGAAAACTTCTCATTAAGACTGTTTATTTGAAATTTGACCTTTTACTTAATTGTGATATTATTTTCTAGCTCCTCTTTTTTCTCTTTTCTTTTTCTCTTCTTCTTCTATTCCTTTTCCTCAGCTTCTTGTCTTTTAATTCATAGTCATGGTCACATCTCTACATGCTTTTCTTGTGATGAGTATGCAGACATATATTTTGAACACGACAATCTCACTCTGTGGTTTGGGACAAAATTCAGCTGAGAGCAGTCCTCTGAATTCTCACCCCTAGGCAATAGCCATTAACACCTTTTCTTGGCTAAGAATACTCAGTTTTATTCAACTACAGTAGCCTAGTCTGCCTCTCCCCAGCCACAGGTAGTGGATATCTAGTCAAGATAATGCAGGTAATTCTTTCACTGGTGCCAATGACTGGTTTCTATTTCAACCATAATCAATTAGATGGAAGGAAATCTGCTTCCTTTATATTCGATTAAGGTTTTCCTCCATGATAAAAATAGAAAAACAAAGAGAAATTGTCTTCTCCACCTCTGAATATTTTTCTGTGAGGAAGCAATATCTGTAAGTGATGAAATCATGTTGCAACCCTTGGGGACCCGACATCATGTTGAGAGTGTCTGAGTTTGAAATATAGTAGTCCTGCCTCATTCATGGGGGATATATTCCAAAATTTCCAGTGAATGCTTCAAACCACAGATAGTACAAATTCAATTGCTGTTAACTGGAACATGTTTCTGTTTGTGTCTTCCACCCACACATTTAATGAATTTTCCATCTTAATTAAGCACTTATCAAACACCATGGTCATAATTTTGCAATTTGAGGAGCAACAGCAAAACCAGCACAAATTTCTTTTTTTTTTTTTTTGTTCTTCAAGGTTTCACAGATAGAGGGTTTATTCTCACCATTAGTGACTTCAGCATACAATTTTTGTTTTTCTTTATGAAGTGGAGAACTTCTACCTTTTCATTTAAAGGAAGCTCCTTAAGGCTTTTCTTTGGCCTATTTGAATTACTAACATCACTACTTTTGTGCACTGGGACCAATATTAAGTAAAATAAGAGTTGCTTAAACACGAGCACCGTGATACCCTGAACATCGATCTGGTAAGTGACTCGTGGGCAGGGAGTGTCTGTAGCACGGATATGCTGGACAAAGGGAGGATTCACATCCTGGGCACACCAAAGTGGAAAGCTGTGAGACTTCATCACACTAATCAAAACAATGGCAATTTAAAACTTATGAGTTGTTTATTTTTAGAATTTATTGTTTAATATATTCAGATCATGGTTGACCACAAGTAACTGAAACCACGGAAAGCAGAACCACAGTTAAGGGGGTCTACTGCAGACGGATGGAAACCGAGCCTTAATAAGTGTTACCCTGCTGCAAATTTAGTCTCCAGACATTTTAGAGTGTGACTTCATTGTTTAAGCATTCGTAAGTAAAATTTCAGTTACTTGCAACAAAAATCATCCCATTACATGCTCATTTTAGTAATTCTACTTTCTCGGAAGTTGTATCCTCCAAAAAGTATCACAGAGGCCTACTCTAATTACACTGACATTACAGAAAACATCTTTTTGTTACATTAAAATAATCTTTAAGCTGCCTGTAAGAATTCAGGAGACAGTAAAATATAACATAAATTTATCTTTTTATTTCATATAACTTATTAAAATTACTATAGTAGAAGATGAAAACTATAATAATGATAAGGCAGGTGAATTCTCCAAGATTTTTAACCTGCCATAAGAATTTAAGTAGTAGTATAGGATTGATTGAGACTCTCACACAAAATTACGTTAATTCAATGAATGTGTTTGAATTATTTTGAAAACATTATAGCTTTTTGTGGGATTTTATACTTCATTGCTATTACTTATAGCAAGAGTTTTTTAATAATTTCTCATTTCAAATGGAGATTTCAATACAATTGTTTATTACTTCCAGTATTTTATAAATTTGACTTTTAATATATAGATGATAATTTTCTGGTTCTCGATTTATTTCAGAAATTTTCTAGTAGCAATGATGACTATCAGTACAATTTTTAAAGTTTATAATATTTTTTATCATGTGTCATTATAAAGAGAGTTATATCATTGTTAGGATTTATGTTTTATTATTCTCATTTTATAATAGAGAAAACTAATTTCGGAGACTTCACAGTACTTACTCAGCATCATAAAACAAAAAAGAAAAAGAGCAAACGAACATGTTCTTACACCCATTCTGTATAATTATTTTATGTGTGGGTTAGCACAAAATCTGTTAGCTCCATGGTTATCTGACTCATAGTAAAGTTAATAATAATTACAAGGAATAGTTAAGTAGGCAAGGATCATTAAGAAGTCTAACAGAGAAGCATAAACAAAAACTACCGGAACAGAGTGATGATTCTAAAATCAGAAACTTGATACATTTTTTAAAAAAAATGGCAGTCATACAGATAGATAAATGGAGTTATAGAGATATCTATCATATATACACACCTACGCACACATAAACGCACACATATATATATCCCCAACTATATATATAGTTTGATAGGGCAGGAGCCTATATATAAATTAAACTCTTAAAGGACAAATTGAGAAAGAAGAGCTAGCACCTTAGGTTGATAATCAGGAAGCTAATCAGGAGAAGTATGATTCCAAGGATAAGACAGAAGAGAAATTAAGAAGAAATACCAACGTTGTTGTGATAAGCAGACCCATCAAGAAAATCGAAGACTGCAAAGTCTGCATGATATTTAATAATTCATAAATTACCCTGTAGAAAATAAACAGTTTTCTGAAATGATGATAGTCACCATGCTGAATAGAAAAATACTTTAATCTTTTGGGGAACTATTATATTTGTCTTCTCTACATTGTTGTAAAATAGAAGTAATTTTATTTTTTGTATTTTTAATATGTTTGTGTTGTCTCATTTGCCTTATAACACGGGAGCTCAATAAATGAAGTCTTAGGAAGCAGGCAAGCTAAGGTTCTCATATATTTTATACCCAAAACAAAACACCCAAGAAAGGTTGCTCCCACCACCCCAATGTTGGTATGCCATTGGTTACAGAGATAAGTTCAGGTTAACAAAGTGAGAATTAGATTAATTATGTTTTGACCAGCTTACATTTTAGATACATTTTGGGCATCCAAAAGAAATTTTTGAGTAGGTAATTGGGTATGATTAAGTATAATATACCCAATATATTAATAATACTGAGTATGCACTATGAGTAGTGTAATTTTCATACTAAGAAATGGTTCGTGTTGAAGATAATAATTTCAAAATTATAAACTAATAGTATTTGACATCAAGGAAGAATGTGGCGAGATTAGAAAAGGTAGAGATAGATGGCTGGGGCTCACAAACATATGAAGGTCTGTAAATGAGAGGAACCCAGTAAAGAAGACACGAAGAGTGGAAATTGAAGGAGAAAATATAATTAAGATGGTGACAAAAAGACCTTAGAGAGAAAAGAGTTTCAAAAGGGAAAGGATGGTCAGTTGTGATCAATACTGCTGATACTTTGTTTCAGGTGAAGCCTAAGAATTGTCCATGGTCTTCAGCAAGATGAAATTAATTAATGTATTTGATTACTTCAATTTCTGTTGAATGGTGAGAGTGGATTGAGAAACTGGGAGATGGGAACAGTACATAAAACTCTTTTAGGTAATTTTTCTGTGAAGAGTAGAGAAAGAGGTGAATAGTGTTAGGAGAAAATTATGTCACAGGATTTTTAATAGGAGATACAAAAGCTTTGTTGTCGATTGAATCAATTTCTCAGTGAAATTCAACACATTTTATATTTCTAGAGTAAATACTAAAAAGTGAAATGGCTGAATTATATTAAAAGTATATTTTAACTTTTTTAAAAAAATGGCTAAAGAGTTTTCCAAAGAACTTGTGCCATTTTACATTTGCAATAGCAGAGCACAAGAGTTCCAATGGCACTATTTCCATGCCAATACTTGATCTAATCAGTCTTATTAATTACTCATTCAAATGAATGTGTGTTAGTTTTAATTCATATTTACCCAGTTGCTAATGATATTGGACATCTTTTTATGTGGTTATTGACTACTAATATATCTTCTTTTGTAAAGTGGCTGTGAAAATTATTTGCCTTTTTTCTATTGGTTAGACTTTTATATATTTTAGATACAAGATGTTTTTCAGATATCTGGATTATGAAAACTTTTATTTGTGGCTTGGCTTTTCTTTTAAGTGGTTTTCAAAAAGCATTTTCAAAAAATTTTAATAAAGTCTAATTTTTCAAATTTGCTTTTATGGTTCATGCTTTTTTGTATCCTTTCTAATAAATCTTTGGTAAATCTTATGTCACAAAGATTGTATCGTATGTTTTTTTTCCTAGGAGTATTATAATGTTAGTTGCTATACTTAGTTCTACAATCCATTTTGAGATCATTGCTGTGTGTAGTAGTGTGAGGTAAGGGTTCATTAATTTTTTTTTCTCATAAGGATGTCAAGTTCTTCCAGCACCATTTGTTGAAAACATTGCTTTTCTTCACTGAATTCCTAGGCCCCTTCTTTTAAATCAGTTCTCTTATTTTGAACTCTATTATGTTTTTTCAATCTATATTTGTCCTTTCATCGATAATTCATTACCTTGACTACTATAAAGTTATATTATTTTTAAATCAGGTAGTATAAATGGGCTTTCTGAACTTTGTAATGTTGGATAGTGTCAGAAATTTGGAGCATTTTTTTTTTTTTTTTTTGGAGACAGAGTCTCACTCTGTTGCCCAGGCTAGAGTGTCATGGTATCAGCCTAGCTCATAAAAACCTAAAACTCCTGGGCTCAAGCAATCCTACTGCCTCCGCCTCCTGAGTAGCTGGGACTACAGGTATGCTCGGCTAATTTTTTTCTATATATTTTTAGTTGTCCAGCTAATTTCTTTCTGTTTTTTTAGTAGAGACATGGTCTCTCTCTTGCTAAGGCTGGTCTCGAACTCCTGAGCTCAAATGATCCACTCGCCTCAGCCTCCTAGAGTGCTAGGATTACAGGTGTGAGCCACCTACACCCAGCATGGAGCATTTTTTTTTTAAATAGGCAAAAAATTCCTTCTGTCCCTTAAGAAACACAATTGATGGCAACACAACCAAGTCTTCAGGGTGTCTTGCCATGTCAATAAATATCAAAGTGAGTTCGAAATTCTAATGTCAGTTAAATAGTGTTGGAAAATAGAACTGAAATAAATAGACCTATTAGCTATACCTGTTGTATACCTTGATTCAGGTATTGAAGGTGAAATAGAAGATAAATCAAGTGTGATTTTTAAGTGTGTCTGGCTTGAATAACTGAAGATAGGCACTTAAAAAAATTAAATTTTCACCATTATTTTTTGTGGCTGAGTAGAATACCAGGGTATACATATACCACATTTTATTAATCCGTTCATGTACTGATGGACACTTGGGTTGTTTCTACATCTTTGCAATTGTGAATTGTGCTGCTATAAACATTCAGGCGCTGGTGTCTTTTTTATAGTGTCATTTGTTCTTTTGAGTCGATGCCCAGTAAT
>CAUYSK010042567.1:0-23011 GCA_963575035.1 Avahi laniger | reverse complement strand
CTTTTGACTGAATCGAATTTTCTAGAACAAATCCTTTTATTTTTATAAATACATTTTTGTTTGTCTTTTATATTTTTATTTTATTTTTAAAATGAATATATTTAAAATACCAAAGAATAAAATAATTTTCCACAAAATAATTCTACCAGAATGACCAGCACAATTAGAAATCCTCCCAGATTGACCAGCACAATTAGAACACTAGCTAGTAAGCCATAAGGGCTAAATTGATGGCTTACAACGCTCATGATTTATTTAATAGTTCTAACTTCCTCTTCTGACTGGTGTCACTACCATATCAGGCTGGTTGTTGAGAGTTTTTGGGGGTCAAGTACACCAGTCTGTTATCGGCTTTTGACAGCGGTGCCCTGTGCTTCTGTTTGAAGTGGACTTTGTGAATAGTTGCACAGCTCAACAGTATTTTTCAATTCTGTCTGCTTAATAGCCCATCATGTCAAAGAAGAGAAAGCTGAAGGAAGAAAACAGATTTTTAAATGAGGATTGGGAATTGCAATATTGTTTCTGCTTAAAGAGAAGATGATTTGCTTGCTTTGTGATAGTACAAAATCAATATTAAAGAAATCCAATGCCCATCAGCATCATAACACTCATAAGGACCACAAATATTTTAAATTAGAGGGAGAGATGCAAAAGGTTGTGCTACAGAAATTAAACGATGAAAAGCAAAAGACAATTCTTTCAAGCAGCAATAAGTCCCAGAAATAATGCCACCAAGGCAAGTTATAAAGTAGCTTATATATTCAGGGAAAAAAGGGAAGCCATTCAGTGATGTAGAAATTGTGAAAGAATGCATTGTTGAAGTTGTAGGATGCTTAGACCCCGATAACATTTCAAAGTACAAACAACTGCCTCTTTCAAGGAGAACCATAACTGTTCAGGAGCATGAATTAGCCTTCAACTTAACAGAACAACTTCATGTAATACTTCAAAAGGAAAATATATATTATTCAATTGCTTTGGATGAATCAACTGATACTACTGACTCGGTGCAAGTTTTAGACTTCATTCAGGTCAATAACGGATTTTCTTTGTACGAAGAGTTACTCGCTTTGTGCACTCCTGCAAACAGAACATGGGGAATAGATATCTTCAACAACTTTCAAGATAAATGTTTTGAAGTTGGACTGAATTTGGTAAATTTAGCAAGTGTATGTACTGACAGGGCACCTTACGTGACAGGAAAACATGAAGGGTTTATTACATAGATAAAGTATTAACAGATCCAGATGCTCTCATTTCCTTTCATTGTATCTTGCCTTGCATCAGCAAAATCTGTGCTAAAACTAGTATTTTAAGTGACACTTTGCAACAAGTTATAAGTATTATTAACTATATTTGTGCAAATGCAACACAGCATCACGAGTTTCATAATATGCTAAAGTTGAACTATGAGGTATTCAGTGTGGATTTGCCTTATCATTCTCAAGGGCATTGGCTATTGCAGGAACAGGTGTTAGCCAAAATTTTATCTTTGCAAGAACAGATAGTTAAACTTTATGAAGAAGAGAATCAGCAATGGAATTATTGAAAGAAGATTTCTATAGGAAGGCAGCATTTCTGTGTGATATCATGTCAAATCAAAATGACTTGAATATTTCTTTGCAAGGTAAAACTAAGTCTACATATGATATGTGGCAAAAAATCCAAGCATTTTGAAAAAAGCTATCTTTTTTCAAAACACTTCTTCTTTAAAAGGAAATTTCAGATGAACTTTTTCCCTAGGTAGCAAAGTTCACTGGTGAGCAGGATGATATATGCGAATCATTTGAAGATACGCAGCTGTAATAGACCTACTAACTGGAGAATACAATGAAACTGACTTTGAGAATCATGACATCACACTCAAATTAGCATTTCAGCCTCACCTAGTTGACATAACCAAGGCACCTAAAGAGCTACAGATGGAATTGATTGAGCTCTCAGTAGATGACATTTTAAAGTCATTGTTTGATGCTAAGAAAGATCCAACTGAAATATGGAAAAATGCAATAGAATACCCAAGCCCCAAAAATACTTTCTTGCTTTTCAACCACTTATTGTTGTCAATCTACATTCCCCTACCTAACCCAAATCAAGGCGCCGTGAAGGTCACAAATGACTGATACCGGTCTAGAGGTACAATGGAAACTGCAGACCTCCATGTTGCAACCAAATAATAAAATACTTTCCAAGAAAAAGCAGACACAGCAAAGTCATCAAAAGATTACTTAACTTTAAAATTAACAAATAGTTAATTTTGTTTTTTGAAATTATTAAGTACATAATAGTTAGGTTTTTACAAAATAATGTACATTTTCAAGTATATCTAATTGAAGTTTCTTGAATGCGGCATTATTTGATTATAGCTAAACTAATGCAGCCATTCAACATGAAACATCCCTGATCTAGGTATTTCCTTTTTCACCCTTTGAGGCACATAATGCTGACATTAACTGTTCTGTCTGCCAACAAGACAGACAAAGACTGCATAGGGTTACGGAGCAGCTTCCAAAGAGGGAAGGCCCTACACATAGGTGGCAGGTTGGACTGATATTGAGCTCCTAATGGGTCCTAACAGGAACAGACATTTACTCTGGATTGGGTTTTGTTCGCCCAGTAGTAGATGTAAATGCTTAGAGCATATAAAAGGACCAGAAAAGAGCCAGGGGTGGGGAACCCTGTGGCCTTCTGGATCCTTGAGTATGGCCTTTTGACTGAACCCAAATTTTGCAGAACAAATCCTTTTAATAAATTAATAACATTTCTAAGGAACACATTTGTATCCTCAGAGTAATAATTTGATAGAGAATGGAACAGATAATTGAAACATTTGTTGTCTAAAGTAGGGGGAGACAAAGGCACAAAGGGCTGGCTTACATGTCTTCATGAGTGTGTGAACATGTTCAACATGGTGGTAGTGGGGAGCAAGGTCACCAATAGATAGATTCCTTCACTTTTTCAGGAAAGAAGAGGTTGGGGAAGGATGCTGTTTTTTGGTTTTGTTTGTTTTTTTTTTTTTTGAGACAGAGTCTCACTCTGTTGCCCAGGGTAGAGTAGAGTGGCGTCCTTGTAGCTCACTTGAACCTCAAACTCCTGGGCTCGAATGATCCTCCTGCCTCAGCTTCCTGAGTAGCTGGGAATACAGGTGTGTGTCATATCACCAGGCTAATTTTTCTATGTTTAGTAGAGATGGGGTCTTGCTCTTGCTCAGGCTGGTCTCGAACTCCTGAATTCAAGCAATCCTCCTGCCTCAGCCTCCCAGAGTGCTAGGATTACAAGGATACTGGTTTTAATATACTTTTTTGTTCCCACATCACATAAACTTTCTTTTTTTTTTCTTTACCTGATGTAGTGGTCTCAGGACCAAGGCTGCAGCTGTGGGGACCAGAAGCAGAGATGATTCCTAAGCAAGAAACTGTAATTATAGCTTCAAACTTTTATGTCAGAAAGCCTAAGGCCCTGATGGGGTTAGATTTTGCCTTCATTCCATCTGGCCAAATTAGAGTTGACTATGAACGTAGTTATATTGCCTAATGGGTTAAGATAGTCTACGAGTTTTTTACCTATGTAACCCTAACCTGTATGAATAGGAATAGACTGGGCAGGAGGAACTTGTTAAACTACTATTATGGATAGTAATCTTGGCCAGCATAGTGGTTGAACCTCACATCCTTTTCAACGGTAGAAAAGTTTGGGTATAAGTGGAGAGAAGAAGGAACGGTGGCTGAAGATAAAGGAATGAATGAACAGGTTATACAATGAGGGAAATAATATTACACTGGTGTCTCAAAAGAGGTCCAGCACAAGACATGACATTGTTTCTTAGCTCAACTATAACAGACACTTGAAAGGGTAAAGTCATATGTTGCTGAAACCACTCCCACCTTTGGAATCTGACAAGTCTGCAAACCTGAGTGGCACCACTCTGGGAGACATTTTGGTCATATGATATGATTATGAAAGAGCTAACTGCCAATGTCTGAGAGGGACTTTAATAATGTGTCAGATTTTTTGACTGTTATTTTTAGGGTATGGTATTGGGAAACTGAGTTAAAGCCACCTGAGGACCTAACACCAATGGAAAAGGATTGGCCTGAGGAAGAACTGGATTAGTTAACCATCAGTTAATTTCTATGGTATATAATTCTGTACAAATATATCATATGGTACAAATAATGATAGATAAAGAAATTAGTACAAAACTATTAAAATGAAAATGTATATAATGGCTTTAGAGGATAGATTAGCTGTTTCTCTAAATCTATCTGTACCCTATACTGCCTTCTCCAAATCTTAGGCATATTCACACTCATACTATTGCTGTGTCTGTCATATAAATGCTGTAATAAATACAGATGCTCAGACAAACATGATTGTTTTGCTATACGAAATCCTTGGCCAAAGGCCAGGGGGTAGCTTGTGTAGTGAAGAATTAATATTTCTGAAAAAGAGTTTACCTTTGCCCTCAGCTTCTAGGATGTGATCTTTAGGTCCTAAGAATGTCATGCTTGATAGGAGTGTCTTTGTTTGCCTGAGGCTTTTGGCCACCAGACAGTCTAAAAATGTGATTTATAATGGGGAATTTGGGCCACATGATTTCAGTCGCCTCTGGAAGGTATGGCAGACTAAAGGTATCAGTACAACCTCTGAGAAGGGTTAACGACTAAAGGTCAGGCACCTGGCTAGTATGTAATGAGCTCCAAAAAGACTCTGAACACCAAAAGCGCAGGGGAGCTTCGCTGATTGCCAATATTTCAAGTGTATTATCATACATCAATGCCAGGAGAGTAATGCAAGCATGACTCCACAGGGAGAAGACAACAGAAACTCTGGGGTTGATACTTCTCCTGAACTTTGTCTTATGCACTTCTTCCCTTGGGTGATTTTAATCTGTATCCTTTCCCTGTAAGAAACCATAACAGTGAGTATAATAGCGTTCAGTGAGTTCTGTGAGTTTTTCTAGTGAATTATTGAACCTGAGGGTGATTTGGGGAATCCTGTAAACTTGCAATTGGTGTTAGAAGAGAGAATAGTTTGTGGAGCGCTCCAACTCTTTGGTTGGCTAACCCTCACAGTTGGCCAAAAGTCCTTACTCTATACCATATAAATGTCAAGATGGCTTACCTGAGATCCTTTCTTGCTACCTGGTAGGTTAATTATGAGAGTTTTCCCTCTGATTCCACATACAGGCCTGAAAGAAAGAGCAAGTAGATGAATGTTGAATTGCAATGAATGTTTGGTTTAAATACATTCAATAACAAAGAGCAATCATTTTACTTTACAAGTGAACAACTGTTTTAGGAATAAAATTGTTACAGTAAGAGATTCATTAATTGCTATATAAATTAGGTGCTCTGGTTGAAGTTTTTGTAATAACAGTTAGTGCGGTGGATTAGAAAAATGCACTGAATGTGGACTCAGAAAAAATTAGCCACTTTTAAGCAATATGACCATGGCCAAATTACTTTTTTTTGTCTAACTTCAGCTCCTTCATACTTTATACAGTTGTAAGAATTCAATGAGATAGATAAAAAAAAAATTGAGTGTAGTAATATTTATGTTCAAAAGTCTAACACATAAAGCACTCTAGAGTTGAATAAGACTTAAGATTTGAGCTCTTGCTTCTCAGGAGGTCTATCAGTTTTAAAGTAAAACAAGGTTTTTCAGAAATGGACAGCAGTGGGGAAGACGTTGGAGAGATCAATAGCTATTATATAATAGACCCATTGACAATCACAGGCATTTCAAGCTAGAAAGGTCTTTCAGAGATAATTCTCAATTTCCAGGCCACATTTAAACTGGTTAGATAATAAACATAAAACAATGGGAAAGCACTGGGAGGACAGAATCAAGAATCAAAGGCCTGAATGTTCATATGACAGCTTGACTCATGCTCTGTCACTAACTGGCTGTGTTACTTTGATTTGCTAACATTACCTCATTTTCATCATTTGAAAACAAAGAGATTTTTATGCTATTTCTGAAATTTAACAATTAAGACGTTTAAAGTCATATAAGAATATATTTTCAAAAACTTATGATTGAATTTATTCTTTAACCACTCTCATTCTCTGAAATAACTTAAAACCGTCTTGTATTTCATTATTTTTTATTCTTGTCCTATTTACAATCTGAAAGAGAAGAGTTGATAGCCATTTATTTAAAACTATTCATATATCTGAAAATGATTACTGAATCATCCATTGGCTGCCTTCTTACTGGAATAACTATTCATAGTTTCATTAAAAAATTAAGGCTACTTTCTAATTTTTAGTCTTAACAATATTTCTTCAAAATCTGGTTTACTTCTGTCAGTTAGAATTAGATAAAATACTCATTAGAGTCAAAATAGCATTGGGTAATTATACAGTTCCCAATAAGCTCCTATTTACTTAGGAATTTTGTCTTTCTCAACTAAAATGCTACATTGTACCTTGTTGTCAATTTTCTAGCTAATTGATTTTAATATCACCAGCAAAATGATTAGTATGTCATCAATTTTAAGGTCTTCTAGTTTCATATAACAAATCTGGCAATTTGTTGAACAAATCTAGAATTTTAACTAAGAGTGTAATACTCCCTCACAGACTACAGTAGGAACTATATCAGGAAGTTTGTTACACATTTCCTCCTAAAAATAAGAAATAAGCCTCATAACAATTTTTGCGTGTTATCCTCTCAAAATTTCTGTTAAGGAAAGATAAATACATTAATCTACAAAATATGGAAAAATAATGTGAGGTACAAAGAATTTGATTGATACATGCCCCTGGGATTTTGTAATTTTACACAGTAAGTTCATTCCATCTTGTGTTTATATAGTTTCCTTTTCTAAGTATAATGTCCATGAATTTATCCTTATTGACAATAATGTTGTTTCTCTACATATTTTTAAGTTATCAAGTATTATGGAATTTTTCCGAGAAAATTATAACTCCCTCTACCACAAGGTTAGTGGCAAATGAAAACTCAGTTGATCCTTTTTATTCCAACTTTTTGGTCATCAAGCACAGGCCTGTTATATCTCTAGTATTAATAATAGTTGATCTGCTCTAGGTTGATACCCTAGCAGCAGTGCCAATAAAACCCATAGGTACAATATTGAGACCAATTTCTTTGTATATGTGTGTTTATGTACGTATGTGTATCTCTGTGTGTGTGTGTGTGTGTGTGTGTGTGTGTGTGTGTGATATAATTAAAAGATTGGGAGAGAGTATATTTGCCATTCTCTCTCAATTTCTTTGGCCTTTTATTTTGCTAAAAATTAGATTAGACATGTTTTATTCTTTGCCAATTCCCTGATGTCTTTGAAGCATTTACAAATTAATTTTGAGATGTAATTTTTCATGTATAGAATGTCCAGAGTCATTGTAGGAAGAAAGTACTCCCCTCTATATAACACTTCATGGTTAATAAAGTATTTTTACAAAAACTGACTCATTTAGTAATTAAAAAAATAGAAGTATCATAGTCTTAGCATATTCTGATATGTATTAAATAACTAAAGATCTGTATTACATATTATAGGATAAATGCAACCTAAATCCTTGAGGAGTTTACAAATGCAATATAATACATTAAAGCTTGGAAACAAATAACTACAACACAAGAGAATAAGTGATGACACACATTGTTATTAACATAAAGTGCCATCTGTTCAAAATAAAAGCAGTCTATTTTTAGGCAAGGGCATGAGGTTAAGACTTTATAGAAAAGGTAGCATTTGAGTGGCTGTATAAAGGAAAATATTTCAACAGGTAAGAAAGGGTAGGGCAAAGGGCAAGAAAAAGAAGACAGTTTAGGTGGGGGAGAGGAGGAATAATGCAAAAGCACAGAGAGAAAAAAGCACCAAAAGCATTTTGACTATATTGTTTTTCACCTGTCGAGAGCATACTCTACTTATAAAGGAGTAATGTGAGATAAGAAGTACCAGTGGGAAGATGTTATAATATAATCTGATAGACTGGTAGTTTTCAAAGTCTGGTTTCTCAACCAACAACATATACATCATTTAGGATCTTGTTAGAAATGCAAAATCTCCCACACTGTCCCTATCCCCTCATCTCTGCTGCTGATCTACTAGACAAGAAACTATGAGGGTGAGATCAATAATCTATATCTTAACAAACTCTCTTGATGATTCTGATCCATTGTAAAGTTTGAGAACTGCTGTGACAGATTGTGCTTGAATTTTGGTACTACTATTTACTATCAGTGTAGTCTAGCTTAATTACTAAACCTCTCTAATTCTTAATTTTCAAAACCTCGGTTGCAGAAAAGATTAACATAATCTTTGAAATATAATGTATAGTACAGTGCCTACTAAATAATAGGTCACAGTAAATATTTGGCCTGTCTTTCCATAAAAAGTACATTGGGATTAGACAGCAGAAATCATGAATTCACCTGTAAGATGCCAGAATGTATTCTTACGGCACTGGGGACTATTCATGGATTCTGCTCAATATTACTGAGCACTATTTCTGGAATAATAATAGTCTAAGATGAACTGAAATGGGATGATACCAGATATAAAGAAAAGAAAGTCTTATAATAGAAAACACTATATATAAGTTGAATGATTTTTCGTTTACATTCTGTGATGTATCTGTTTCAGTATGTTCTACAGTGCCTTGTTTTTATTTTATGTGTTTATATATAAAATATATTTTAAATAAGTATAATAAATATACAGTAAGCAAAAATGCTATGGGAACAATAGGAAGGCCATTTTCATCTTAGGTAAGGGAGGTGGTTAGGGAAGGCATCTAAAAGGAAGGAAAATCTAAGCTGCTACCTGAAGAACTAGTAGGCGTTTCAGAAGTAGAGAGGGAAGGAAGAACATTTCAGGCAGAAGAAATGGCATGTATAAAGGACTCGGAAGCTAGTAAGAGAATCTGATGTGTGTGGGTGGAAGATGATACCAAAAAGACAGCAGAGACAAATTATATAGTCCCTGGAAGGCAATACTAAAGCGTTCAGTCTTTATCCATAGATTTTATATGGAAAGTTTTTCCACTTTATGTGAAAAATGAGATTTCACTAAAGAATCTGAACAGAGGAATAACATATTGATATTTGTATTTTCAAAAGATATTTCTGGCTACAATTTGAAAAATTGATTGGAGAGCTGCAAGACAGGAAGCAAGGAATACAGTTAAGAGAATGCTGAAATAACATGACAGGTGAAATTAGGGTGTTTGCAAAGGTGAAGTGGATGGGTTATAGTTAAGTATATTCTGATCTACAGAGAATATAATGTGACAGTAATCTTTTTATTCTAAAATATTTTAAAAAGAAATTTTAATACAAAAAGAATAATTTTTAAAAATAGGACATATTTGGATGAAAACTGATCCTAGTCTAGCTTTATACTAGAAGTTCAATACTCTATGTTAAACTTGATCACAATAGGCATGAGAATATAAAAATATGAAAGATATTGCTTCCCTTAACAAAATTTTTATTAAATATTAAATACACAAAAATTTATAACACATGTATAAAATATAGGCAATAACAATAAAAAACTCACCAATATACCTACCACCTAGGTGAAAAAATAGACCATTATTGATACCTTCAAAGACTACTGTGTGCCTTGCCCTGATGTCAAGATAACTATTATTTATTTTAAAATTATCATTCTCTTACTTATTTTTTTAACAGCTCTATTAAGATATAATTCATATACCATACAATTTACCCACTTAAAGTGTACAACTCAATGGTTTTTAAAGTATATTCTCAGAGTCGTGCAAACATCACCATAATAATCAATTTTAGAACATTTTCATCAACCCCCACAAAAAATCCCATGCCCATTAGCAGTAACTCCAGATTTTCTCCCAATCACTAATTACTTTCTGTCTCTATAGATTTGTCTGTTCTTGACATTTCATATAAATGAAATCATGTAGCATGTGACCTTTTGTGACTGGCTTTTTTTACTTTACATAATGTTTTCAAAGTTCATCCATGTATCAGTTGTTTACCTACTTTTAAAAAAATACTTTTTCACATATGTCTATCGAAATATATTGTTCAGTTCGGTATATACTTATGGGTATTATTTTATACTTTGGGTTCTAATAAAATACTACTTTATATTTTTATTGTTTGAACTTTTTCATCTTTGGCCATTGCAAGATTTGTCAGTTGACTCCTATGCTCCTTTGATATATATCCACCAATGTGGGTTTTTGTTGTTTGTTTTCTTGAGCACTTCCTTACTTTCAAGCACTACAAGATATTCCGGGCTTATCCCATGTATTTTCTCCTCTGGTCCTAGAAGCTGCCATCTCTTCAACGAGCCCAGGTTCCTTTTATTAACAAATGGTATTAGAAACCAAGATTTGGGCAGTAAGTATGTCATTTCATACTAGGATGTCATTTCTTTCAGACACTCTCTGTTGACAGAGCACAGGAATTTATATGTGCAAACCAACTTGCGTATATACACACATCTCTAAATATTTAGATATGTAACCATTTGTATCTGTATTAAAGTTAGATATGCGTTAGTACTGATGCCTCCAACTCCAATCCATTACCACATGGATTATTCTAGCCTCTTTCCCTTGCTTGCGGATATGTAATTTCCCACGCCAACAGTGAGAAACCTGTCTCCCACCAGCCACCATCCATTTACTTAATTGTTCAATAGTTTTATCTATCTATCTATCTATCTATCTATTGATATAGTAATATCAGGATTGTTAACCGGTATTCCCATGGGATACAACTGTTTCAACTATAGTAAAGTGCTTATGTGTAGTTGCTTTTGCTTTCAATCTCATAAAACTCCACTTATATCCAAAGTTACTTAGGGTCAGTACCTTTCTCCTCTACCCTTTGCATGAGTTGTTTCATTTATTTTGTAATACGTTTAAATTCCCTTGGCAGAGTCCTCATTCCTTTCTGGGATCCACCAACTGCAATTTGCATGGATTAAGCATTTTTTGTGATGTAAAGTTCTTTGAGTTTTGATAAATGTATAATGTCATGTTTCTATCTTTCCACCTCTAGAGTATTATACAGGTTAGTGTTTCTGCCCTAAAAATCTTCTGTGCTTCATTCTATCCTTCCTTCCCCAAAAGCTCTGGCAACTACTGATCATTTTACTGTCTTTATAGTTTTATTTTTTCCAGAATGTCATAAAGTTGGAATCATATAATTTGCATCCTATTCAGACTGGCTTCTTTCACTTAGCAATATGAATTTAAGGATTCTTCATGTCTTTTTTGTGGCTTAATAGCTCACTTATTTTTATTAATGAATAATATTCCAATGCATGGATATACCACAGTTTGCTTATCCATTTACCTACTGAAGTACATCTTGGTTGATTCCAGCTTTTGACAATTATGAATAAAGTTGTTATAAACATCTGCATATAGATTTTTGTATGGACATGAGTTTTTAAATCAGTTGGGTAAATATCTAGGAGTACTTTGCATATTTTGAATAAAAGTCAGTTTTCAGGTATGTGATAGAAGAACTAGACAGAAAATCAATAAGGATATAGAAGAACTCAATACCACCAATCAAAGGATCTGACATGTATAGAACAATACACTTTTCTCTCCAATGCCCATGGAATATTCGCCAACACAGACCATATCTTGGACCATAAAAATAAACCTCCATAAGTTCAAAAGAACTGAAATTATACAGAGTGTGTTCTCTTACCACAATGGAATCAAATTAGAAATCGATAACAGAAAGATAATGGGAAAATTTCCATACACTTGAAAACTAAACCATAAATTTCTGAATAATCTATGAATCAAAGAGGAAATCTCAAAATAAATGAAAAAATATATTAAAATGAATAAAAATGCAAGGATAACATATTAAATTTATGGAATGCATCTAAAACAGTGCTTCTAATGCTGACATTGGAAAAGTCTCAAATTGATAATATAAGCTCCAACCTCAATATAACCTCTAGATAAAGAACAAAATAAACCCCAAACAAGCAGAAGGAATGAAATGATAAAAAGCAAAGACCAGTAAAATTTAAAACTGAAAAATACTAGACACTATCAATGAAACAAAAACCTGGCTCTTTGAAAAGATCAATAAAATTTAAATATCTTAAGCAAGACTGAAAAACAAAAAGACAGAAATTATTAATATCAGGAATGAAACAGGATTAATATAGACCCTGAAGACTATAAAATGATAATTAGGGAATACTAGGAGCAACTCTACATACATAAATTAGATAACTTAGCTGAAATGGACAAATTTCTCAAAAAGCACAAAATACCACATTAACCAAATACCAAATAGATACTTTAAATATCCTTATAACTTAATAACCCTATAACTTTTAGCTTAAATAGTCCTATAACTTTTAACTTTCAAGGAAATTTCATTTATAGTAGAAAAACTCTAGAAAAATAAATTTCCAGGCCAGATGGTTTCACTAGTGAATTCTATGAAATGTTTAAAGAAAAGTTAACATATATTTTATGTAAACTCTTCCAAAGAGTAGAGGCAGAGGAAACACTTCACAATTCAGTTTGTGAGGCAGGTATTAACTTGATACCCAAATCAGGTAAAAGCAGCATATAAAAGAAAAATATAGACCAATATCTCCTGTGAGTATAGAGGTAAAAATCCTTACTAAAATATTAGCAAATAGAAGTCAGCAATAAATAAAAAGAACTATACACTATGACCAAGTGGGATTTAGTCCAAAAATGCAAGACTGGCTCAATATTTGAAAATCAATCAACATAATCCACCATATTAACAGGCTAAGAAGAAAAAGTAAACCACACAATCATATTAATTAATGCAGAAAGAGCACTGGAGAAAATTCAACACTGATGATAAAACTCCCAGAAAAAACTAGGAATGGGGGATAGGGGACTTACTCAATTTGAAAAACAGCATTTACAAAAATGTACAACTAACGTACTTAATGGTGAAAGACTGAATGCTTTCCCCCTAAGAACAAGAAAAAGGATATCCATTTTCACCATGGCTCTTCAGCATAGTACTGGAAGTTTTATACAGTGCAACAGGCAAGAAAGAGAATAAAAAGCATACAGGTCATAAAGAAAGAAATAAAACTACCCCTATTTGCAGATGAAGTGATTGTCTGTACAGAGAATTCCAAAGAATAACAAAAATCCCCACAAACAATAAACAAAAAACCAAAGCAAAAAAAAAGCCCTCTTAGAATTAGTAGTACTAGTAGTTAAATAAGGTTGTATATAAAATAAACATACAAAAATTAATTATACCTATATACTAGCAATGAACAGAAGGTGGACACCTAAATTAAAAATAAAATGCCATTTACAATAACTCAAAACAAAATTAAATGCTTACGTGTAAATCTAACAAAATGTATAGAATTTGTATGCTGAAAACTGCACTGAAAGAAATGAAAGACAATCTAAATAAAGGGAGAGACATACTGTGTTCATGGATTGGAAGCGTCAACACAGAAAAGATGTCAGTTCTACCCAAATTTACATACAATTTTAATGTAGCTCATATTAAAATCCAGCAAAATTTTTGTAGATATAAATAAGCTTATTCTAAAATTTTTATGGAAACCAAAGGACTAGAATAGCTTAAAAATTTTGAAAAAGAAGAATAAAGTGGGAGGAACCTTTCTACGCAATTTCAAGGCTTATTGTTTATCTAAGTAAAGATTGCATGGTATTGATGGACAGACACATAGAACAGAATACAAAAACCAGAAATAGAACCATGCAAATATGCCCACTTAATTTTCAATAAAGGTGCAAAATCCATTAAACAGAGGAAAGATAGCCTTTTCAACAAAGGCATTAGAGTGAGTGCACAGCCATAGTTATTCTGGGTAATATTTATTAAAAAAAAGTAAACATGCAACTACCATGAACCCAGCAACTGCACGCCTGGCTGTTTATCCCAGAAAAACAAAAATTTTGTTTTATTTATTTCCTTTATTTTTGAAGTTATATACTCTGTCCATCCTTTTAGTAATTATCTTAATAATTTTAATATGCATGATTAACTTTAAATAACTATAACCAATCTTTAACATCATCCTAGAAAACACAACTTTTAGAATACTTAACTATATGATACAATATCCCAACTTACATGGTATTGTTTTCAAGAATTCTAGTATATTTCTCCCATAACTGAAACATTATTTTTATAATTTTACATGGTTGCCATGGCCCGAATGTTTGTGTAACCCCCCAATTCATATGTTGATAACTAGTCACTAGTGGAATACTATTAAGTGGTGGGCCTTTGGGAGGTGATTAGTTCATGAGGGCAAAGCCCTCACGAATGGGATTAGTGCTCTTATAAAACAAGCCAGTCAGGTGTGGTGGCTCATGTCTGTAATCCTAGCACTTTGGGAGGATGACATGGGAGGCAGACATAGGAGGATAGATTGAGCCCAGGAATTCAAGACCAGCCTGGGCAACAAAGCAAGACGCCATCTCTTAGGGAAAAAAAAAAAGAAGCCTTAGGGAGCTTGTTTGCCCCTTCCACCGTGATGTGAAGATGCATGGTCTTCGAAGCAGAGAGTAGGCCTTCACCAGACACTGAATCTGTTGGTAGCTTTATTGTGGACTTCCCAGCCTCTAGAACTGTCAGCAAGAAATTTCTTTTGTTTATAAATTACCTGGTCTAAGATATTTTGTTATAGGGATGAATAAGATGATTAAAGCAAAAGTCATTTTTTAAAAATTTGTTCAGATATTTACCACTATTCTTGCTCTCCTTTCCTTCTTGCATTGCTGACTCTCCATTTGAGATGAGTTTTCTTCTGCCAGAGTGTATCTTTTAAATTTCTTAAATGAGGTTCTTTTGGTGATAAAATCTCCCTATTTTCATTAGTAGTAAAGTAACATTTTGCTCTCCCTCACTCTTGAATAAATTTGTTGGATATAAAATTCTTGATTAACAGTTATTTTCTTTCAGTACATTAAAGGGATTGTTCCAATATCTTCTGTTTAGATTACGGTTATTGAGAGGTTACCAACCGGTCAGACTGCTGTTTAACTTTAAGTATGCTGTGTTTCCTCTCTCTCCAATATTTTAAAATGTATCTTCATAAAACTGTAAAATTTACATTTGTCAAAAAATTATAAATAAAAATAAAAGGTATATAACTAACAAGAAAGAACACTATAAATAAAATTTGAAATCTTAAAAAACCTCATAAAATCAGTAAGAAAGCATTCCAATCTAAAAATTCATAAAGCATATACATATTTAATTTACAAAAAAGAAAACAGAAACAGTCAAAAAATATGTTAAATGTTTAATCTTCTTATTAAGCTAGGAAATGAACATGTAAATAACAATACACTGGGAAAGAATCAAAATTATAATGTCAAGGTACTGGGAATTGTCCATTTTCCCCCATAACTTTATTGAAGTATAATTAACATTCCATACAGTTTTCTGGTAGTTTGTAAGATCTCTTTTTCTGTATTTTACACTCTTACTATTGTATCATGTGACTAGGTATACATTTCTTTTTATTCACTTTGCTAGGGATTTGTTTGAATTCTTGAATCTGAAAATTGGCATCTTTCAAAAATTTTGAGATTTTTTTTTTTGGGGGTCAATCTATCCTTAAGTATTTCCATTTCCTCATTTTGTATCATCTCCTTCTGAACTCCAATTTGATTATATTTTATATTTTCTCACTCTATCCTCCATGCTTCTTAACCTCTCCATTGTTTTTTTTTTTTGTTAATGTGAGCTGAATTTTGGATGATTACTTCAAAAATAATTTCATCTAGCTCCCTAATTCTCTCTTAAATTGTGTATAATCTCTAGTCTAATCCAGTCTAATCCATCTATTAATTTTTAAAATTTTCATTATATTTTACATATCTAAATAGATGTTTAGTTCTTTTTCAAATCTGTTTGTTCCCCCATATAAATTTAAAGATTTTCTTTTTAGTTCTTTAAATGCATTACTTTTGTTAAAATTCTGTTTCATAATACCAGGATTTTAAGTCTTTCAGGGTCCATCTGTAATATCTGATTCCTTATGGTGCATTAATTCCCATGTGTTTTTGTAACCTTTACCCCCCACCCCCATCACCCTTTGGGGACTAAGTTAAGTAGAATTCTTCCAGAGAGGATTCACTTCTGTCCATTACTTGGAACACTTCCAACCCAGAGCCACATTAAATTCAGTTCTCTTTTGTTTGATGTTTTTGAGACTGCATGTGTAAGTCCTTATGTAGTTATGATGGGGAGGAGAAAACAGGTGGATTAAAACTCCCCTTCAGAGCTAAAGACACTTGAAATGTTAACTCTGGGTCAAAACTGTTTAATAAAAAAAATGGACTGAGTTGATTCTGTGATCTAAATGCTATTATATATATATATATATATATATTGAACTAAAGCTATGCTAGAATTGCTATGCTCTGTGCAAAGATCTGAAGATATGTATGGAACTCGAACCATGTTATTCAGATTGCTTATTCTATGAGTTATAATTAATGGAATCCCACTATCAAAAATCTCTTATGAAGCTATGAGATTTAGGGAAATATAAAAGCTGGGTGGGAAAAGGGGAAAGATAGCAGCTCTCTTGTGTCGAGGTGGTTGTTCACCCTGCCTGTCTCATTTGTCTTTTGAAATCTAATGTACTTCCTGTGATGTTGAAGTCTGGAAACTGTGCCTGAAATATTGCAGAAATGTTTACGGCAATGTACATGTTACATATATTGCATTTCCCGTTCTATAGCTTTAAAAAATAGTGATAAGGTATACACAACATAAAATTTGCCATTTTAACTAATTTTAAGTATACAATTCAGTGGCAATAAGTACATTCACATTGTTGTGCAACCATCACTACTGTCCATCTCCAGAACTTTTTCATCATCCCAGACAAACTTCCCATTCTCTCCTCCCTAGCTCCTTTTAACCACTGTTTTCTTTTTCTATGCATTTGGTTATTCTAGATACTTCATGTAAGTGGAATCATACAATATTTATCCTTATATAATCTGGGTGATTTTACTTAGCACAATGTTTTTAAGGTTAATCCGTGTTATAGCATGCATTAGAGTTATAATAATTTTTAAGGTTGAATAATATTCCATTGTATGTATATAACACATTTTGTTTATCCATTCATCAGTTAATGGACATTTGGGTTGCTTCCACCTTTTGGCTAATGTGAATAATGTTTCTATGAACACTAGTGTACAAATATCTATTAGAGTTCCTGCCTTCAGTCCTTTTGGATATATACCCAGAAGTGGAGCTTCTGGGTCATATGGTAATTCCACACTTAATTTTTTTGAGGAAATTCTATATCGTTTTCTACAGCAGTTGTACCACTTTCCATTCTCACCAGCAATGCACAAGGGTTCCCATTTCTCCCACCCTTACCAACACTTGTTATTTTCTATTTATTTTTAAATTTTATAATAGCCATCCTAATGGGTTGAAGTCATATATCACTGTGGGTTTGACTTGCATTTCTCTAATGACTGGTGATACTGAGGATCTTTTCATGTGTTTATTGGTCACTTGTGTATCTTTGTAGAAATACAATTGAAGTCCTTTGTCTATTTTTTTTTTCTCATTAAACTTTGTTTTAATGGGTCTAAAAATTCTGTGACAGATTTTTGGTCAAGTTATTTCCACTAAAAAGTACCGATTTTAAAAACTAATAACTTAAAACTGCCACACAAAAAGAAACAAAAATGGTCCACAAAACATTCTCCTTTCCTTCTGAAGGTTTTATGATGCATTGTTATTAACAACCAGTCTTTTACTACTAAACATAAATGGGCAATTGAAACAAACAGTTCTGAGACTATTCTTCCACCACCGATTAAGAGTGGGGTGGCAGGTATTAGGGATAATATTCATTTAGCCTTCTGAGGTTTCTGGGCAGATTTGGTGACCTTGCCAGCTCCAGCAGTCTTCTTGTCCACTGCTTTGATGACATCCACAGCAACTGTCTGTCTCATATCACGAACAGCAAAACGACCCAGAGGAGGATAGTCTGAGAAGCTCTCAACACACATGGGCTTGGCCAGGAACCATATTGACAATGGCAGCATCACCAGATTTCAAGAATTTAGGGCCCTCCTCCAGCTTCTTTCCACAGCTGTGATTAATCTTATCCTTCAGCTCAGCAAACTAGCAGGCCAGATGAGCTGTGTGATAAGCCAGTGCAGGAGCATAGGCAGTGCTAATTTGGCCTGGATGGTTCAGGATAATCACCTGAGCAGTGAAGCCAGCTGCTTCCATTGGTGGGTCATTTTTGCTGTCACCAGCAACAGTGCCACGATGAACATCTTTGACAGACACATTCTTGACGTTGAAGCCCACATTGTCCCCTGGAAGAGCTTCACTCAAAGCTTCATGGTGCATTTCAACAGACTTTACTTCAGTTGTAACACTGACTGGAGCAAAGGTGACTATCATGCTGGGTTTGAGAACACCAGTCTCTACTCAGTCCACAGGGACAGTACCAATACCACCAATTTTGTAGCCATCTTGGAGATGCAGACGCAAGGGCTTGTCAGTTTGATGAGTTGGTGGCAGGATACAATCCAGAGCTGCAAGCAGTGTGGTTCCACTGGCTTTGCCATCTTTACGGGTGACTTTCTATCCCTTGAACTAAGGCATGTTATCACTTGGCTTCAACATGTTGTCACCATTCCAACCAGAAATTGGCACAAATGCCACTATGTCAGAGTTGTAGCCAATTTTTTTAATGTAAGTGCTGACTTCTTTAACAGTTTCCTTGTACCTCTTCTGGCTGATGGGCGGGCTCAGTGTAATCCATTTTGGTAACACCAACAAATAGTTGTTTCACACATAGTGTGTAAGCCAGAAGGGCATGCTCACAGGTCTGCCCATTCTTTGAGATATCAGCTTCAAATTCACCAACACTAGCAGCAATAATAAGGACAGCACAGTCAGCCTGAGATGTGCCTGTAATCATGTTTTTGATAAAGTCTCTGTGTCCTGGGGCATCAATAACAGTCATATAATACTTGCTGGTCTCAAATTTCCAGAGAGATATCAATGGTGATACCATGCTCATGCTCAGCTTTCAGTTTATCCAAGACCCAGGCATACTTGAAGGAGCCCTTTCCCATTTCAGTGGCCTCCTTCTCAAACTTTTTGATGGTTCTTTTGTCAATCCCACCACATTTGTAGATCAGATGGCCAGTAGTGGTGGACTTGCTGGAATCTACGTGTCCAGTGATGACGATGCTGATGTGAGTCTTTTCCTTCCCTATTTCGGCTTTCATGGGTGGTTTTCATGGCACTTGTGTTCTGGTGGCAAACCCATTGTGAAAAAGCCTCTGCCCATTTTTAAATTGCTTTTTCTTTGTTGTTGAGTTGTAGAAGTTTTAAAATATACATATATTTTGAATATTAATCCCTTATCTGATATGTGATTATGAACATTATTTTGATTTTGTGGGTTGCCTTTTTTACTTTGTTGATAATGTCCTTTGATATATAAAGATTTTCAACATTGATGAAGTCCAATTTACTTAGTTTTACTTTTTTTGCGTGTACTTTTGGCATCATATTCAAGAAATGATTGTCAAATCTAATGTCATGAAGCTTCCTCCCAACCCAAGGTGTTCTTAGAGTTTTATAGTTTTAGCTCTTATTTATAGGTCTTTTATCCATTTTGAGTTAATTTTTATACACAGTAGGCAAGGGCCCAATTTCATTCATTTGAAAGTGGTTATCCCATTTTCCCAATACCATTTGTTTAAAAGACTGTTCTTCCCCATTGAATTGACACTCTTATTGAAAATTATTTGGCCTTATATGCAAGGGTTTATTTCTAGACTCTTAATTCTGATCCATTAGACTGTATGTCACTATCACATTGTTTTGATTACTGTAGCTTTATATAAGTTTGAAATCAGAAAGTGTGAATTCTCCAACTTTGTTGTTCTTTTTCAAAATTATTTTGGCTATTTGTCATCCCTTGGGATTCCATATGAATTTTAAAATGGATTTGTCTTTTTCAGCAAAAAAAAGAAGTCATTGGGATTTTGATAGAGATTGCATTAATTCTGTAGATTGCTTTAGGTAATATTACGATCTTAAGTCTTCTAAGAATACGGAATGTCTTTCTGTTTATTTAAGTCTTCTTTAATTTCTTTCAGAAATGTTTTGTAGTTTTCAGTGTGTTTCATCTCCTTGATTAATTCTTAAGTATCTGATTCTTTTTGATGATATTGTAATTGGACTTGTTTTCTTAATTTTCTTCTTGGATAGTTCTTGTTACTATATAAAAACACACCTGATTTTTACATTCTGATTTTGTATTCTGTAAATTTGCTGAATTCATTTATTAGTTCTAATATTAATAGTAATATTTTTATGGAATTTTAAAGGTTTTCTACATATATGATCATGTCAAACAGATAAGTTTACTTCTTTTCCAATATGGACATCTTTTATTTCTTTTACTGCCTAATTGCTCTGGCTATAAGTTCCAATACTACATTGAACAGTATGTGCAGAAAGTGGGCATCCTTATCTTGTTCCTAACTTTAGAGTAAAAGCTTTCAGTCTTTCACCATTAAGTATAATGTGAACTGTGGGTTTTTCACATGATGCCTTTGTCCCATTAAGGTAGTTTCCTCCTATTCCTAGTTTATTGAGTATATTTATCATAAAAATGTGTTGAACTTTTTAAAATGCTTTTTCTGCATCAATGGAAATGATCATGTGAGTTTTTTCCCCTTCATCTGCTACTGTCATGTATCATATTGATTTATTTTCATATGTTGAAGCATCATTGCATTCTAGGGATAAACTCCACTTGGTCATGTTGTATAATCCTTTTTAATATGCTATTGAATTCAGTTTGCTATTATTTTATTGAGCATTTTTGCATCAAAATTTATAATAGTCTATAGTTTTTTTGCAGTTTCTTTTTCTGTCTTTGGTATCAGACCAATGCTGGCCTCATAGAATGAGTTAGTAAGTGCCTTCTCTTTAAGTGTTTGGGAAGAGTTTGGAAAGAATTGGTGGCGATTCTTCTTTAAATTTCAGTAGAATTCAACAGTGAAACCATCTGTTCCAGGCATTTTGTATATAGGGAGGTTTCAGTTTCCTTACTAGGTATAGGTCTATTTGGATTTTCCATTTCTTTGTTTCAGTCATGGTAGGTTTTGTGTTTCTAGGAATTTGTCCATTTCATCTAGGTTATTCAATTTGTTGGCATGCAGATGTTCACATTACATTCTTACAGTACTTTTTATTCTATAGAAGAGTAGTAATGACTCCATTTTCATTCCTGATTTTAGTAATTTGAGTCATCTCTTTTTTTTTCAATCCAGCTATATGTTTGTCAATTTTGTTGATCTTTTCAAAGAACCAACTTTTAGTTTAGCTGATTTTCTCTATTGTTTTTCTATGTTCTATGTCATTTGTCTCTGCTCTAATCATTATTATTTTCTTCCTTCTGCTATCTTTGGGTTTAATATGTTCTTCCTTTTCTAGTTCCTTAAATTACAAAGTTATGTGGTTGTTTTTGAGATCATTATTTTTTAATGTAAGCATTTACAGCTATATCAGCACTGCTTTTTCTGCATATCATACATTTTGGTATGTTATGTTTTTGTTTTAATTCATCTTTAAGTATTTTTAAATTTTCCCTATGGTTTATTCTTTAACCCACTGGTTGTTTAAGTGTGTGTTGTTTAATTTCCACATATTTGTGAATTTTCCAGTTTTCCTCCTCTTATTGATTTCAAACTTCATCCTCTTTTTGGAGGATATACTTTGAAGGATATACTCTTTTGGAATAAACTTTTTATTATATCCATTTTTAAAAATCTATCAAGACTTGTTTTGTGGTCTAACCACATGACCTATCTTGGAAAATGTCCCATGCGCACTTGCGAAGGTGTATTTTGTTGTTGTCGGGTGAAGTGTTCTGTATACGCGGGTTAGATCTAGTTGGTTTATTGTATTGTTCAAGTCCTATAGTTCCTTACTTATCTTTTGTTTGGTTGTTCTATCAATAATGGATAGTTATGGAAAGTGGGGTTAACATCCTAAAGTTGTAATACTATAATTTGAATTTATACCAGTTTAACGTCAATAGTATACAAAAACTTTGCTCCTATACTTGTTGATCCGGAGCCGCAGAGATGACACGGGCAGTCAGGATGTCAGAGAGATGAGCAGAGGGCTACAGCTCGCTCAGGCAAGTAGCAGCCCTGCATGCTTCATCCTGTACTTTTATTACAATTCGTGATTAATCATATGTGACAAGTGAATAATCATACACAGCAAGTGACAATTATTTCCTTATACATGCTTAGCTACTGATTTGTTTAACACAACACTTATTTGTGATTTATATACTGCAGCTGTGTGTTCCCTTTCTGCTCCACAGCCCTGTTCTTTGATCCTTACTATAGGCCTTTCGGGAAGTACGTGCTCTTGGAACTACAAGAACTGTTTGCAGTTCTTGTCCTTTGTGTGACCTGTTTGCAGCTCACATCAGTTCCTTGGCAGAGTACCGACCTCTCTCTGGCCTTCTGGCCTTTGCTTCAAGGCCCGAGATCAGACCACATATACTGCTCTGTCCCCACCCCTTCAGTTATTAACATCACAAATTACATCTTTATGCATGTGTGCCCCAAAACATAGACTAATTTTTATAATGCATATCTAAGGAGAAGTTCAGTGTAATTCTTATCTTTGTTCCTCTATAGGTAAGGTGTTTGTTTTTCTCTGGCCTCTTTCAGGGTTTTTTCTTTAATTTTCTCTTTTACTTCCTTCCTGTCTTCCTTTGTTAAAAGTGATTTTCACTGTAGTAGGTTTTACTTTATTGCTTTTTATTTTTTATGTCTTTTGTAGGTTTTTTTTTTTTTTTTTTTTTTTTTTGAGACAGAGTCTCACTCTCTTGCCTGGGCTAGAGTGCCGTGGCGTCATCCTAGCTCACAGCAACCTCAAACTCCTGGGCTCAAGCGATCCTCCTGCCTCAGCCTCCCGAGTAGCTGGG
>CAUYSK010042565.1:0-13381 GCA_963575035.1 Avahi laniger | reverse complement strand
TCTACCTGAGAATCAAGAAATAGAGGACTCAAGCCAGATGTCTCTGTCAGTCACATGCAGCACAATTTGGGGCAATTTAGTGAAGGGACAAAATAACTCACAACAATTTATCACGTCCTTAAGTAAATAATTTTTGGTGTTCATAGTGATGACTCTGAATGAGCACACAATGTTGAATGCATGTATATGAGAGGGCAGGGAAATGTTCAAGATAAAGGAACAACTTTTACAATTTGAAGAAGTTACCTTGAGCTATCTGGAAACTTAGCTATCCAGCAATAGTTCATTTTCTGAAGACTTCAACTGGCTAAAGTTTTATTCTCTTGTGATTTTGTAAAAAAACTGCATCTTTTGTTTCACTGGCAAAGAAAATTCTGAACCCTATGGGCTAGTCTCACCTGGCATGACATTTCTTCTGTGCTTTTGACAATTTTCACTGCATATTGATTCTTCATTTCATTCTCAGACATCAGTTAATTAGCTAATCTGGGTTTTGATTCACATATATTAAATACCATCTTTTTTGAGCACACAAAAGCCCTTTTATGTGAAATTAATGGCATTATGTTCAAAAGAATGGTGTTAGATTGTCTTTTACTTTGGGAAAAAAGGAGATAATTAGTTTGATATATATTTTTTCATTCTTGAAGGTTAATGCCATTTTCACTGCGGAGGGAGAGGTGAATGGCTGTGCCCAGTCACTGCTCCTGACTTTTGTGGCTCTGACATTATATAAAGGAGTTTGGGGAAATGGAATGGAATAAAAGGGCCTCAGTTGAATATGTGGGTAAGTAGCGTTCTTAATACTTCAACAAAATCTGAAAGAGTTTGCAATTCATATACCTTTTCTGAAAGGCTACCAAGAGGGATATTTTCAATAGATCAGTGGAGTGAGGAATTAAATGTAGATTATTCTGGAAAAGACTGGAATTTAATACAACATTTGAACAGGTTAAATTTATATCAATAAAACATCAGTTGGAGAACGGGACTATTTAATTACCAGCACAGAGAAGACACATAACATTTGTAGAAAAGATGAACAGTGTGGGCTGCTGTTTCGGGCTTCTGTGTTCATTTTCAAAAGCAGCCTGGGAAATTTCTGCCGTTCTTTGGAATTCGAGGTAGTGGCAAAACTGCAGTCAAATGTGATGGATTGTGCAGCCAATTTGCTTGAAATTTGTGGTTCATTAATCCAGCACTTTGAATTTCAAAGAACTGAAGTGATGTCATTTGGAATGTACATCACAGAAAATTAATGGGGTTCTTGGTCAGAAGTGAACGTGGAGACAATGTGACAGAGAAAAAGGGATTGGTGTTACCAACGGCTGCAGAGCGGGAAGCCTGGTTTCCAGTGGGAAAGCTGTCTGGCCATTCAGAGCCTGCCCAGCCCCCAGGCAGCGTCTCGGGGAGGCTTCTTTGTGGGGTGGCCCTGCTTGCTCATTCTGAGAAAACACAAAGCGTTGCTTATTTCAGCGGTTCCCAAGAATTCGGCAGCTTCTGAAGCAGTTAGAAGTTTTCATCTATTTCAATGCAGCAGACCTGCCTTGTTCCTCCCGTCTCCAATCCCTGGCCCAGCACCGCCACCCGCCTCCCCCACGGCCGGTCTGGGTCATTCTGGTGGGGGCTGGGCTCAGATGGGGGAGCCCTGCCCAGCAGAGTGCTGGGCTGATGTTGGACGCTTCCCACGCCAACCTGGACCTTCGCTGGGAGGCTGGAGGCAGCAGAGAGATTGAATCACTGCGGAAGAGGCGAGCTGGGAAAGTGGGCTCGGAGGAGGTCCCGCGACGGAGCCAATGAAATAAGTGAATGGGAAGGGAATGGGTGTTTAGGGAGCTTCCACTCTGCCCAGCTGGTGCTAGGTGCTGTCACAGTTCATTGGATCATTATAGCAATTGTGACATTAATAGAAATAGAGTGCCTGGAACAAAGTGGTGACTCGATGAATATTTTTTTGAATTAAAACAAAAAAAAAAATGCAAACCACAACTCTTCAGCTAGGTCATAGTATTGTCCTTCCTTTTCAAATGACGCAGATTTAGAGCCTTGCTCAAGACAGTAAGAGAGTTCTGTTCTTTGTGCTTTGTAAACTGCATCAAAAAAAACACAACAAAGCAAAACGCTCTTCAAATGTTACTGTCATCACTGCGTCACTGAATAAGACCATTTCCTTGAAGCCTTTGCCTCTGTGAGTGCCTGAAACATTGTAGCAACTCAATGCATATTTGTTGATTGAATGACTCTGTGACCATTGAGCAAGAGGGCCTGATGGCATCTTAATGGGACTGTCATCTCGCAGCAAAAGAGATGAGGATTTATACACACATGCACGTTCCACTGTGCAGGGTGAGTCTTCTACACTGCACAGGAGAGCTGAAGTTTGCTGTCTACTGAAAAGAGGTGACGCGTGATTTTGCAGGGTTGCTTTCCCCGTGGAAATCGCAACTTTGGCTTGGACGCCTTGAGCGCTCCATTAGGACTCAAAATATACTAGTATTTTTATTGGGTAACAATATAATCTGGAAGAGTGAAAAATTTTCTGTTTGGCAGTACAGATGGTAGTTCTGTTTCATATTAGTAGTCAGACCTAATGTGAACAGTAGTTTTTGTTGCCTATATGTTTATTAACATGTGAGTACAATTTGAACTTGACAGCATGTTTTACTGCTTCCTCTAACACTAACTACTCTTTCACTTTAAATACATTTACTATATTACACCTATATTTCAAGATATAATAAAAGTAAATTTATAAAGAATAATTCCAAACAGCTTTATGCAATCTTCTTTCTATCCCTTACTTTCACTTAGGGTCTGATAGTCCTGGAGGTAGCCACTAAAAGTTGGTCAGTAAAAGGCAGCTTTTAGGATCCAGGCGAGAAGCCTTAAAAGAGAACCTCAGGGGTCCGTGTTCATCTCTCCTGGTTCTGTCTTTCTCTAGGTGGAGAAAAGTCAGATTTTCTCTATCTACGCTGTGGTCTCCTTTCCTGACTGGAGTTGGGATCCTTACTAGCAGTGAGAGGGTAGAAATTTTGTAGGTAGAAAGTCTCTGTATGTTTCTTGCAAATGAAAAGAAGAAACAAAATTTTTATTAGGGACATCTTCCAAGATACAAAATGTAGAAGGATAGTTTTATGACTCTCTGTGTATCCTTACCCAGATCCAATGATCATCATCATTTTGCCCATCTTGTTTTATCTCTTTTCTCCCACTTATTTTTCTGGACAATTTTAAAGTAAATCCCATTTCATTTCACCAGTAAACAGTAATTATCACACCCAAAACAATTAGCAGTATCCCCGTATTTCATCTAATATACCACCCATAGTAAAATGTTCCTGATTGTTTTAAAGGTGTCCTTTGCAGTGGGTTTGTTTAAATTAAGATCCAATTATTGAATGTTTTTCCTAAAGCACAGATGTCTCCCTGGGGCTATCTCAGGGATCTTTTTATATTCTGAGAATAGAACTGAGGCAACTAAGATAAACTTGGGCTCTAAGGCATTAGGGCCCTGTCTGCTAGTTGGAACTATGGAGTGGAGGAGTAAACTAGGGAGGACTAACCTGGCTTCTGTTCTCTCTCTCTCTCTTTTTTTAAGAATGGAGTCTTACTCTGTTACCCAGGCTGGAGTGCAATTCATAGCTCACAGCATCCTCCAACTCCTGAGCTCAAAGCATCCTCCTGCCTCAGCCTCCTGAGCATCATAGTATACAGGTACTTTCCACCATGCCCAGCTAATTAAGAAATATTTTTGCAGAGATGGGGTCTTGCTATATTTTCCAGGCTGGTCTTGAACTCTTGGCTGCAAGCGATCCTCCCACTTCATCCTCCTAAAGTGCTGGGATTATAGACTGAGACACTGTACCCCACAGGGTATCCAAATGGACCAGCCACAGTTCTAAAGAGGCAGAGCAGTTTCATTCTTAATTCTAGAAGTAGTCCGTTCTAGGCCATTCCATCTGTGGCTGCACAGGCAACAGTGAAATCCTCTGGAGCTTGGTGGGAAAGAGCAGTCATTCCAGGAGATCCACCCTAGGAAGACAGCCAAACATCAGGTCTGGTGGGGCAGGAAAGTACTAGCACCTCAGCCAATTAGCTGTGTCTATAGGGAGAAGAATAGCAGGCAAAGAATTAAACAGAAGGAATGGAAGTGAGATAGAGGATTCATCCAAGGTAGAGGGGAAGGAAAAGTATGCGGCTGGTTCTATAACCCTCTGAGGACACTAAGAATCAAGTATGTTTGGACACAAGAGTATTTGGCTCATAAAATAGAAGTCTAACAGTGGGATCTGGCCACTAGGTCCTAGTTCTGGAACTACAATTTAATTTAAATCTTGCTGGGTGGGAGAATAGAAGGGTGGTAATTTATGCATGCCCTGCCTATGCTGAGACTGGCCTGGGAACGTGGCTGAGCCTTCAGGGGAAGGAGTTCTCACCAACCAGCACAGGCAGAGGAGACCACTCTGGTGGGGTTGACGTAGGTGCTGCAGAGCACAGAAGTAGGTATTCCAAATGCTGTGTTACTCGGCTGAAAGAATTAGACATTTTCTCCTCAAACACATCAATGGTCTTTAATTATCTGTATTACTGACAGTATAAGTAATATCTCTAAATGTAGTAATAATATAAACAAGAATTCGAATAGTATTTCATAGTTCTCAAAACATTTTTACAAACATTATTTTCATCTTCACAAACACCCTGGCCATTTAAAATTGGCCATTTAAAGTGTTTACTGAGTTCTTACTATAAGTCATAATCTGTGCTGGGTGCTTTTTATACCTTATATTATCCTCTCTACCTATCCCTTCTTTAAGGGAGCTTGTCTCTAAAATGCCTTGCTTGTTGGATCAGAGAGGGTTTGTTCAAAGTATCAGAATAAATACATAATCCATTTTTTATAGGGAATTGGCTCATGCAATTATGGATGCTGTCTAAGCGGTCTCTACAAGGCTATCATCTATTAGCCTAATGCTAGAGCTCGAAGTCCCCAGGCAGGCGGTCACATGCAGGCTGGAACCCTATGTGCATAAGCCGGAACCCCTTAAGGACACCCTGAGCACTCTGTGGTTCTTGCTGTCTCTGACCTCGGTGATGGCAGTATCCGGGAATAGAGGAGAGCAACTGGAAGCCCAGCTGCTGCCCCACACCAAAGAGGTGAGTCAGCAGACCAGCAGCAACTACATGCCAAAGAACAGCTGCTGCTGCCTCCCATCTGCCTTCTAACTCTCTTGACAATCTTGCTGGTAGCTCTTCCTAAAAGGAAACATACAAAGAAAAGGAATGCTGGGAAATGTAATTAAGCTTAACCAAGCGGACACATTACAAAGCCATCACATGTGTTCAAAGATGTGCTAGAAGTAGGGGTGGTTTGCTGTGCATGGCAGGGATGGGGTGGGGTTTGAGCTGCAGTCTGAGGGGGGTTTTGGGGGTCCATCTGCAGCACTTAGAGATAAGGTAAACTAGACCTTAGTGACCACACTAAATCTTCCATTACTGCGGTAGAAGCTTCACGTTGCAGGGCTTACCCCAGTAACCACTCCATACAATCAACTAAATTTTGCATAAAATGGGTCAGTATTTTTAAAAAATTGAATAATTATCAGGAAAATATGGATTACTGGCCTGCTTAAGCAGAAGGGTCATTCATGCATTTAGCAGCTATGTGTTGGCTCTGTGGTAGTGTCACTGCTCCTCCAGCTCTTCAGGGGACTGCCCAGTAATACATGGGGGGACAGCTGAATCCTTTGGCCTCCCAAAGGATTGTCACACACCCCTTATCCCAGCAGGCCCGTGCCTGGCAGACTGTTCTCCTCAACCAGGAAAACAGTCTTGCCTGCCATGGCATCTTCGCTCAGCTACGTGGATACTTGGTTGCTGAAAATGTCTTCCTTAGCAAATTCAGGTTCAGGTAAAGAACATATTAATAAGTTGGCCAGCCCAACTCTCATTTATTTAGAATTTCCCAAACAACTTGGAACTCCAGTTCTCTACTTTTTGGGGATCTGTCACTGTGAACTCTGTAGGGCAAGGGGAATGAACTTAGTCTCTGCGGGTCTGAGAAGTGCATGAAGCGGGAAGGAGGCAACGTGTCTCATCTCTCTTGGCTGGGACAGGTGACTTGCAGCCACTTTTGAAATCAAGAGTAAGGAATAAAATGCTCAGTGGGTGTCCCGACAATCTCTGAGGACAGTACAGGGACATTTAGATCATCAGAGTTTATTACACAGCCCAGAAAGCGACTGTGCCTTCAGGGCAAACGGCAGCTCAGAGCACCTGGAGCAAGATTACAGGCTCTGCCAACAAGCCTTGTGTGTGTCGCTCTGACATGAGTGTGTTCCCTGGGAATCTCTTGCCATTGATAATCTTTGTGCTTTTATCTTTGCTTAACGGGGAAGAAAGCTTGTGTGTTCCACGCAGAAGCTGGCATCACGGGCTGGGAAGTGGAGCTCGGGCGGCAAACCCCAAAGTCAGCACCAAAGCTGTCTCGGGCTGCAAATTACCATCTTCCACTTTGCTGACAGAATATCCATCGGCCAAAGGCGGGTGATGATTTCCTAGACTTTCTACATAAATGTATCCAGATAACTCTCTCTAATGTCTCGCTCTCTGTCCCTGTCACAGGGGAAGGGAGGAGTGATTCTCAGAAGTTTGGAAATGTGGTTCAGCCCATGACAGGCTGAATCTTGTTGCCCAGGAAGAGTTAGCTCCAGGCTCAGCTGGGGCTCTCAGAGGCAAAGGTTTTATATTTAAAAAAGTCAATTTCCTCTTCTGAGAGGATTTAGTAAGTTATTCTATGTGTTATCACTGAGCTAATCAAGTTATGGCCCTGGGCACCTGGAATTCCCATTGAAAACATTTGAGAGAATGATTTCTGTTTGAAGAGTTTGGACAGTGGTGTTCTTCCAGTTCACTGGAGTCTGCTCCTGTGCTGTCAAAGATAGATGCCCTGGCCTGAGGATTTTATAGCTCCTGGCCCTTTCAGATCCCTTCTTGCTTATTAGCAAGCCCATCTCCCCTCCAATCACAGACCTTCAAGCCATTAGGGTCAAATAAGTCAGATCTGCTCTAAAAAAGTGCACACACACATGTGCTAAACTGTGTGTGATAAACTGATCTTTTCTTTCCCTAATCAGCAGGAGAGATTAGAACCTGGGTGTATGGCATGTAGTGTCTTTAAGACCTGCAGAAGCGTGCTACAAAAAGGGATCCCATGTTGGAATGTGCTCAGAGATGCATCTGTGTGCATTTGCTGCTCATGCTGCGGGCCCTGGAGATTCTGATGCCAGAGGTGCTTTCAAATGTGTTTGGTGAGCCCACCCCAGCACAGGGCTTTGGCAGAAGAGCCCTTGACTGTGGATCAGGGCTGCACATCCTCCAGCGCACTGAGAACAGTCCCCTCGGTATCTGGGGGCGCTTGGTTGCTGGACCACCGTGGATACTGGAATCCAAGGATGCTTGAGTCCCTGATATAAAATGGTGGAGTATTTGCATCTAACCTGTGCAATTCTCCTGTATACTTTAAAACATCTTTAGGTTACTTATAATACCTAATACAATAAAATGCTGTGTAAATAGTTGTTATACTGTATTGTTTTTATTTGCATTATTTTTATTATTGTATGGTTATTTTTTATTTTTTCAGAATTCTTTCTGAGGTTGGTTGAATCCCTGGATACAGAACCCACAGATATGGAGGCTGATTGTAGGATGTGTGCCCTTCGTTCTTTCTCTGGGATCTAGACTTTAGCTGCTCTTTTCTGTCCTTTGCATTTCCCCTATTTCTGCATGTGCTACTCTCATCTCTGCCCTGATGGCTCCAAACTCTACCATTTTGCTTTGTGGCCGAGAGAGAAGAGTAGCACTTATTTTTTTGGAGAACCAACTTTTTTTTCCCTCCCTCCCTTGCTAAACTTCCACAAACTTCTAAATGCCAAGGTCAAGTACAAGGTTAAGTAATAACATATTTTGTCCTTTGGGGAGCTCATAATGTTCTAGGGTTGACACTCATTTATATCCAGTTTCACAGCTTGCTGTATGCATCCATTCTCTCCTTGTTTTGTATATTTAAACTATATCAGCAACAGGATTTCAAAGACCCCATGAGTGGAGACTAAGTCCCTTGTTTTGCAAGGTTCACAGTGCCTATCTTGGTGGTACAGGTGAGCTTCCTCTTCTGTAAAATGGAGATAAAACTGCATATTTCCTAGTGCTGTGGTGAGCTTTAAGTTACATGATATCTGCAAGTGCACGGCCCAGCGCCTGGCCCAGAGTAGGTCTCCATAAGCGGTAGCTATTATGACTACTGTGGCAGAGCAGCTCAGTAAATACTCATTCAATTCATTTGAAATGTGTGGCTTGACAGATGGGCAGAAACAGGAGGTGAAATTCAAACCCATTGACTTGTTAGTAGAATAGATCCAAAAATCAGATAACAGAACAGAGAGATCCTAATGCTGCTTCTGTTCTGCTGTAAGTAAGAGTTCTTATGTAAAGTTGTTTTCTTAGGAGAACATGCAGAATTATTAAATCTGCTGTCTGTCAACAGCAGGCTCAGCCTGCACCAAGATTTACCCAGATGATTGTATACACTATATCACACGTGTAACTTGCGTCATCATTAGAGTGCTAACAAAGGTGGAGTTTCACATGCACAAGGTAGACATCACTTTCATGCAGACTGTATTAGTATGCTAGGACTGCTATAACAAAGTACCTCAGACTGAGTGGCTTAAACAACAGAAATTTCTTGTCTCACACACAGTTCTGGAGACCAGAAATCCAAACCCGGGTGTTGTCAGGATCAGTGCCTTCAGAGACTAGTGAGGGAAGGATTGTTCCAGGTCTGTCTCCTGGGCTTTGATGGCTATCTCCTCCCTGTGTCTCCACATCGTCTTCCCTCTATGTGTGTCTCTGCATTAAGGACACCGGCTGTATTGGATTAGGTTCCATCCTAATGATCTCATTTTAAGTCAATTACTTGTATACAGATTCTATGATCAAATAAGTTCATATTCTGAGATACTGGGGTTTAGGACTTCAGCATGTAAATTTTGGAGGTGCACGATTCAATCCATAACACAGATCAACATTAGCTATTATTCCCCATCATCATAGCTAATCTTTAGAGAAGGGGAACAGGGGCTCAGAGATCCTTGGGGTGGCCTAGCTAATCAGTGGAGGACTGGGAATGGGCCTCCGGTTCCTGCCACACTTGCAGTCACTGGGATCCCTGAGAATCCAGGTGTGTGAAATAGCAGTACTTATCCCTGTCCAGGTGGTGTGCTTGGTCTCAGGTAACATTTTACATGGACAAGTTACTCAGGTTAAAATAAGAGTATTTTCCCTCTTCTTACTTCTCATTCTTGTGGTCATGGTGGTGGGATTCTTACACCAGCATCTGCTGCTGACCGTAACAGTTACAACCATCATTTGCATTATCATTTTCGTCCTTGGGACAATCCTCAAGGGTAGGGGCAGATTTGTAACTTCTTATTAAAGCCCTTGAGGCCAGACATATTTCAGAATTCTGAACTTGGCAAACTTGAGAAAAGTAACCATAGTACATGTCCCGCAGGATGTAACATCCCTGCAGGGTCTGGAGCAGCTTTAAAATCCAACAGTAAAACATCTAAATATTCACACAAAACTGGATACAGATCAGCAACAACCTTTTGTTCATTTGGGTCAGATTTTGCTGCTGCTGAGTTTTGAAAAACTTTTGGGTTTTGGAATTTTTTGAATTTCAGATACATGGCTGAGGGATTACAGACCTGTTATTATTGTTCCTGTTTCCTGAGGACGAGGTGAAGTTATGCCTTCACCTGGAGAGATGAGCTTGGCTAGGTGAGCTCAGGGCTTGGCCAGGGGAGCCCCATGGAAGTCCAAAACACCGACCTGGCAGCTACCCATCAGTGGAGGGAGTTAAGGGGAGAGTGCTGTTCTAGAAGGATCCGGGTACTAGTTCTGGGTCACCAGTGACTCATTGGTCAGGGCCACTAGCTGCATTGTTCAGCCTCTCTGTATCTCGGTTTGCAGTTTGGCTACAGTACACCTACCTCATGGCATCGTAGTGAGTGTGCAGCCAGCTAAAGAGCAACAGGAAGGGAGGATCTGTCCAGGTTTTGTGGGTCCCAAAGCTTGTAAGATTTTGGGGGTCTTTTTATGAGAAAGAATACAAAATTACAAACATAAAATTAGGTACAAAGTGAATTTTTCTTTAGATTGAGGAATCACAACAGATTCTAAATTTATAAAAGCTGCCAACTAAACTGGGGTGGGAGTATATGTGTGGGGTATAAAGGGCTCTGTACTTTCTCCTCAATTTTTCTGTAATCCTCAAACCACACAAGGAAAGGTTTATTCATTTTTAAAAAAAGCTGTCAAATAGCTCAGACATCACACAGTCCAAAAAGAAAACATATTTTGTTTATTAACTACCTGTACACTTTTCTAATATACTTTTTTCCCCTACAAATTTTTGGCTTTGTGTTCTTTGATTTCCTTTTCATATGACAATGGATTTTTGATATTGTTATAGAGACACTATAAAATCATATAGAGATGACTCAGTATTCCCTCTGGCATGATTGATCAAATTACTTTTTATTATTGAGAGCTCAGAAAAGTTCCTTTTAGCTTTGCAACTCTTTATTGGTAATATCATATAAAATTTTAGGATTCTTCACAAATTTGAGACACCTCAGTCAAGCTCCTTCTGTGTATGAACCTTTCTTCAGCTTCAGGTCAGCCTCCGGAACACAGTCTCCGGAGAGAAGAGCGCATACACCCACTGCAGACAGAGGTCCAAGCAGCCTGGTGGACGGCTGTAATATGCCTGCCTCATATACCACTAAGAGTGGGTTAGACCTAGTCTGGTTTTCACAACGAGACTTTCTCTCCAAAAATTTGATGCTGTTTGCTTCCTTACTATAGGGTCAGCCCTGCCCTGTCCTCTAGAACAATCCTTAGGTAGGGGGGATTTTTAGCAAGCCTGTCTTCCCAAAGGTCTCATTTGGGCTTCTAGGCCACTCTTGTTCTGTTAGTTGAGCCTCTGTTGGATCTGGGCAGCATGCCTAACACCCCAGCTCCTTAGAAGGGTGCCCTACATGGCCCCTAAGCCCGCCCTCTCAGGGGACTCCATCCATCTGGACACCTCTTTGTGGAGGATGCTGATACCTGCCTGTCCGAATTTCTGAGTCATGCTTCTCTCTCTCAGGTGTGAGCTCCCTGACAACAGAGGTACATTTTCCCCACATTTGTGACCCCAGCACTCAGCACAGCGTCTTGCATGGAATTGGAACTTGAAAACTTGGGGGAAATGAATGAATAAATGAATGGGACATGGAGGGCTGGGTGAGCTTTATTGCCAAAGGTCATCTGGGAGTCCCCAGAATAGTACGCATAGATGCTTTCCAGTTTGGCAGGGGGAGATTTGAGGGCTGCAGGTGTGGATGTGGAGCAACTCCGTATTTGTTTGCTGGGGCTATGGTAGCAAAGTGTCACAAACTGGGTGGCTTAAACAAGAGAAATTTATGGTCTCACAGTTATGGAGGCTGGAAGTCCAAAATCAAGGTGTTAGCTGGGCTATGCTCCCTCTGAAACTGATAAAGGAATCTTTCCTTGCCTCTTTTTAGTTTCTGGTGGATTTCTAGCAATCTTTAGTGTTCCCTGGTGCTATGATTTGAAATGTTTTTGTCTCCTTCAAAATTCATGTTGAAACTTAATCCCAAAAGCAGCAATATTGGGAGGTGTCATCTTTGGGAGGTGATTGTGTGAATCCCATTTTCATGAACAAGATTAAATGCCTTTTAAAAGGGCTTGAAGGAGGGCGTTTGTCTCCTCCTGCCCTTCTGCCTTCTGCTACATGAGGACACAATGCTTCTCTCCTCTGGAGGACACAGTGTTCAAGGCACCATCTTGGAAGAAGAGAGCAGACCCTCATCAGACAGCAAAGTTGCCAGAGCCTCAGTCTTGGACTTCCCAGCCTCCGGAGTTGTGAGAAATAAATTTCTCTTCTTTGTAAATTGCTAGTCTGTGGTAATTTGCTATAGCAGCACAAATGGACTAAGACACTTGGCCGGTAGCTGCGTCACTCTAATCCTCTGTCTTCACATGGTGTTCTCCCTGTGTCTCTTCCCTTCGTCTTCCCTTTGTGCGTGTCTGTGTCCATGTTTCCTCTTTTTACAAGAACTTCAATCATATTGCATTAGGACTCACCCTAACAATCTTGCCTTTACTTGGTTAAATTTGCAAAGGCCCTGTTTCCAAATAAGCTCACATTCTGAAGTAGTGGGGTTAGAAATTCAACACATCTTTTGTGAGACAAAGTTCAACCTACAACAATCCCCAAAAGCTTTTACCTGAACATTTGGGACATTTCCATGACTTTCATGGGATGGAGTGAGGATGGGGTGTTCTCATGGGCAGAGCGACAAGGATCTCGGATGGAGTTTCTTGATACTGTATCAGATGAGACATGGGTTAGTGCTTGTGATGTGAATGGAAGAAAGAAATAGAAAAAAGAGAGAGAATGAAAGAATGAATGAACACACTCCGTGGTGTGCTGTTCTATAGAAATATCCTAGTGACTTTATCCTGAACATTCAGTGTTATGACCTTGCCTGGACCAATGGTTTGTTTCTGAATGCTTTGGATACAACGCTGCCAGACTGCACTCTCTTAATGCTGCACCTGGGAACCAGGTGACCTGTGTTTGTTCAAATCCTGGCTCTACTATCTTCCCATTATATAACATAGGTCATATTACTCAACCTCCAAGAATCCCAGTTTTCTCTTGTTGAAAATGAGAATAGCAATAATAATCTTATAGAATTGTTAAGCATCAAATGTGATTATATATAATGCATAGTTCTGGGCTGGCAGATAGTAAATGCCCAATAATGATGATCAGTCTAACTTTATCATCAGATCTGGCTTTTTCTTACCTGTTGTTGTCCTACCCTAGTTTGTTAATTTGGTTCTGGTTCCTTCCTTGCTGCTCCTTTCTTCCAGCTGTAGTTCATGAGGCTGTGCCCAGCCACTCCCAGAACCAGGGTATACAGATGCCCTGTCCCAGGTTAGGCACAAATGGCAAAAAGCCTGTTTTCTGGGCCAGATCTTCAATTAGGTAACTCTGGGTACTAAGCCAGGTGCCCTAAGTGTCCTCATTTATCAAATGAAAAGTTTGTTGGTCTAGTCCTGTATGTGGTTCCTGTCAGTCTATATGGTTTTGTGTCCCTATGAATGCAGATGATAACTATTATTAGTATTACTCTGCTGTAAGAAAGGACTTTTACTTTTTGTCGTTACTGGCATGGACATGGTGTTAAAGGCCTGGACTGAAGAGCAGTATGGAAATCACGGATTGGAGCCTTCCCCA
>CAUYSK010042564.1:0-43510 GCA_963575035.1 Avahi laniger | reverse complement strand
GAACACATTCTACTAAGCGAGGTATCCCAAGAATGGAAAAACAAGCACCACATGTACTCACCATCAAATTGGTATTAACGGATCAACACATAAGTGCATATATAAGAATAACATCTATTGGATGTTGGGCATGGGGGAGGGGGGAGGAGGGAGGAGGGAGCAGGGGACGGGTATATGCATACACAAAGAGTGCAATGTGCACCACACAATAGGATGGACATATTTGAAACTTGGACTGAGGGGGGGAGGGAGGACAAGGGCAACACACGCAACCTAAACATCTGTACCCCCATATTATGCTGAAATAAAAAAAAAAGTTCTATACCTGTGTATGCATTACATATTCCCAAAAATTTTAATTAAATCAAAAAATAAAGTTCATGATATAATCTGCTACTTAACTTTATGAATAGACAAATTCTACAAAGGTTTGAAAGAAATATTTATGATAAATTACATCAACCCATTCTCCATGCACCCAAGAAGACAGGAACCAAAACACTTTGACCAGAAAGGGTGTCATCTGGCTTATAGAAAAAGTCATCAGATCAAACTCAGTGGAGACAAGGAACAATTGCTGGAAATAAAAGGGACCAAGGGGGTAGGTCCATTCTTCTCAAACATACGGATCACACATTCTCCCAATCAAATAATTAAATAAAAATTGTTTTCTTATTTCCTGTCTATAGTAGCAATGCTCAGTTTATGGTGGAATGAAGGGGGAAAAAAACCAAAAGATAAATTGGAATATTATTCCAGCAGATAACCATCAGTATAAGAGAAGGGAGCATTCAGAAGATCAATTTTCAGCTCCCAAACCATTTATTTCACACTTCTGTCATCTCTGGTTGCCTTTCCAGCAATCTGTCAACAGTTTCTATCTGCCAAAGACACACATTTAGCATCCAAAAGGAACGATAAGGAACATCCAGCTCCCCACCTATGGAGTTTAGGTTTGGCTCTAAAAATAAAGCCATTTGTATATCCTCAAAGAAGGACAAAACCTAATCAAACCATGTTTTGAATGTGCGATTTTCGTATTTTACAAAGCAAGTAATTAGCATAGGAAGGTAGCTGTTAATGTCTTGCACATCTTACCAGTTAATAAGATTCAGGCATGTCTTCCTTTGTTTATTGGCCTCCTGCTAGAGAGGAGCCCTAGGACTGGGGATAAAAGGTGGATAAGAAATGCCATCCAGAAGAGTTTTGGCTGATGGAGAAAAACAAAGCAGTACATTGTCAATTATAATTTAATATAGTCCATGCCCTAGCAAAAGTATGCCCGGGACATTATAACAGTACAGAGAGAAGCAGACGCCAGACTAGCAGACTCAGGAGACAGTTTTCTAAGAAGTGTGACACTGATCTGGATTCCAAGGCAAGGAGAAAGTAGCAGGATGAAGAATTAGAGAAAGAACACCCCAATGAGGAGTCTACTGTGGATACTGATTACCTACTATGATGGCTCTCACCCTGTTAACTGATGCATCCTGTCCTCAGACTTCCCCTTCTCTGTTCTGAATCTCAGGGGCTGGCCCCTGAGGCTACATTTTCCAGGTGGCCTGAGATTCAGAACAGAGATTCAGAACAGAGAAAGAGATGGCTGAGGACTGGATCTACAGGGAAATAGTCCTGAGGTCATCCAGTAGGTGAGCAATATCCACAATAGAACACTCGTTGGGTTTGTCCAATGGAGAGTGGCAGGAGATTGGAATGTAGGAAGGAAGTGATGGAGAAGCCAGGAAGCAATGGAGAAGCCAGTGTCTTGGACGGTATCTCCAGCACAGCTAAGTCTCAATGTGATTCCTGCATCTGCTGAACAAATGCTCTGAGGTTCCAACTTGGATGAGTTGATCCTTCCAAGCTAACTCCCTCATTTTCTCCCTCCTGAAAATGGATGGTAAGGGCTTCCTGCTTTTTCCAATCTGGTGGCTATAATGGTCTCTGTTTGATTTCTCAACTCTTCCCTCACTATGTCCACAATTCCCTGCTATCATTATTTCCTGTGCCACTAAAGTCTCTCTGTTTTAAATACTCAAGAGCTATCCTGGTGTGACCATGAGGACTGAACTGCCTAGTAGAATCTGAGCTTCTCAAGGCCAAGAATGGCCTTTGAATTGTTCTGTCCACTATACCTAAGGAATCTGACACACCAAGAGAAGAAGAAAGAGAGAGGAGGGAGGATGGTACAGAGAGAAGAAAAAAATAAACAATCAGCGTTAAGACTGCCCTTATTTTCAGACCTAAAGAGCATGGACTTTTATAGTCACACTTATTCATGTGACATCTGCTCATCATAAGCATCGATATCTTATGTGACGGAGGAATGACTATAATGAACAGTTGTCTAGCCAAATGCATAACGACTAATCAGTGGTGAGAGGAAGATAAGACCTTGAGTGACCTTGTCTGTCATAGGGACTTTCTGTGATGTGGATGTCTCTTGTCCTATTAAGAAAGAGAGGAAAGTCCCAGCTACTCTTTGACCAGAACTCAAATTAAAGTCAAGCAGCTGCTGAAATCTGGCCTTTGACTTATGTTGTGTACACTTCCCTAATGTGAAGATAAGCTCATCCGAATCGTTCATGCTCTTACTGACAAAACGTACCTGTTTATAAAGGCAGACTGGCTGGTCACTGATCAAGCTCAAAAGTCTAGTATTTAATATCCATGTTCTGTTCATCTTATTTCCATTCTGTCTCAAGAAGCAGAGGAAGAAATAGCCAAATTCAACTACTGACAGTGTGCAGCATGATGTCACATTTAGACCTGACCTTCTGAAATGCAGGAGTAAAACATAAGGATCATGTTTATCCCACATCGGTTTCCTGCCTGAACTGTTTATTTTTAAGCAGTAAACATACTTGCGGGGTAGTGATGTAGCCTCTAGAAGAATTACTAAGAAATAAGACACAATTTCTGTAAATCTTCAGAAGAATATTAATGTGAAATTCCAAACACAGCATGGGCATACTTTTTTCCTTGGGCCACAGTTGTGTAGGTTTGTGAAAATGTATGGAGGTTCCAATGACAGATTTGTGGTCCTTGTCCAACATTAGCAGAGCCAAAATATAAAGATTATTGCTCATTTTGAAAGACTGCATCTCCAGTTATTTTAATGGGAGGTTTTTTAAAGTCTTTTCTTGGTCATAACCAATCAGTTGTGTTTTCAGAATCATTTCATATTTCTCCCATGCATCTTTTTTGCTAGCTCCACTTTGTTTGGATGATGTTCCAAGGTGTAGTGGGACCAATTAGGGCATTCCCAGAAAGCACAAAACAATCCGGGAGTTTGGTAGCTTGCAATCGTTTTTGGAGCCATGAAATTCTTTGGTGCATCATCTCGAGTCCATCCAGCTGCTAGTGGAGTTCACATTCAGTTCTCAGTGTCAGCATGGTTGTAGAATGGCCACCAGATTCAAGATGGACAAGGAGCCCTGACTCCAAATCTCCTTCAGCCACCCTTCTGTGACCTTGACCAAACTTCATGTGACTTTACTGGGACTTATACAGTGTAAACCTTTATCTTCTCATCTGTAAAAGAGTTCACTACATGGGTGTAAGAAAAACAAAATCAAAAATGAAATACTGAGGAGCTCTGAAAAAACTAAGTGTACTGTACATAAGAAAGACATGATGATTATTCCAAAGTCACCAGTTACTATCTGTATCTTCAGTCATGTCACTGCACTTCTCTAAGCCTCAGTTTTCTTGTTTCTAAAAGTCATGATAATGATACCATATACCCCAAGGATATACATGGGATTGACTGAAATGCTGTACACAAAGTTTTTTGTTTGGTACTTGGTACATAGTAAGCCTCAAAAAATATTAGCAATCATCATTAGCAGCAATAGTAGAATGGTTGACCCATATTTATTGAGCACCTACTATGTGCAAACCACTTGGACACATACAAATAAATATTGGACACAGCTTGGAGCCTTGAGAAATATACAAATACTTAAAAAGAATATCATGTATGCATAAAAATGTAATAATTAAATGCAATATATTCTGGGTGAAGCAAATGACACAGCATGAAGAATTTCAAAGCCACCAGGATTGTCCAGAGGGACAGTAGAGCACTCGAACTAAGACTCAGAGTTGCCAAGCCAGCAAGGGGATAGGGCCCTTCTATCTTCATTTCAGTCTTTGGATGTGGGTCACTTGGGCAGGGGGTGGCCTTAGGCAAGGCCATTCTCTTTAGCCAGGGCAATTCCCAAAGAATCCTGACCACCAATGGCTGTCTTAAGGCAGCACTTTCAGCTACTGTGGGAGTAAGTGCTTCATCCATGAAGGTGGATCTGAGAGACTCAATACAGCATCCGCACATAAACCCCAGGAATTATTCAAAACAACTACAACTGATTCAAGAGTCCTCCTGCCTGGGATGCTGCTAGCCTTCAAAAGTCCTTTCAAGGCAGCTCCAAATTGGATCTTCAATGAAGTACCCCTCAGAAGCATCCGGAACATCACACTCAGGGCATTTCAAAGCCTGCTGTGCCCAGAAGAGTCCTCTGCCTATCCTAAGAGTGAGATCCTCAAAGATGACTCCAAAGGTTGATATGAATAGGTCACTTCTCTGAGGGTGATAGAATCAGGAAATTTCTGTTCAAATCCCCGGTGTACACAAAACAACCCAATAATGGCTTTCGATCATTTCATTGAAGTTCAGTTCATTGCAAGTAAATTTCCTGAATGCCAAGTCATTGAATGAGCAATTCTCTGAGTTTATCTGCTTTTTTTATATCTAGTTACATTTGATAAATTTTCATTTATCTCCATATTATTGTTTTAAAGGATATTCAACTTGTCTCTGCTCCATCTCCCCACTACTGTAGCTAGGAGCTAAGAGACAAAGAAGGTAGACTGAGGATTACCCATGGGGCAGAAAGAAGGGTCTTGAGAGATAAGAATCTTTAATATATTCTTGGACATATTTCTGAATATGTAGAATTACTGCAACTATATTCTTCTTATACCTCCTCCTACTCATCCAGAAATTGGTCTATATTTAATTGATTTGCAGCAAATTGGCCTCATTCTTTCCCCACCAACCCATGCACTGTTGACAGTGAGTCATAGAATCCCAGGAATTAGGGCCAGAAGGGATGTCAGAATCTTCTCATCCAATTAGACCAACTGCAGCATGAGTCATTGGGCCCTTCCATGGACACCCCAAATGAGGTCACATGTGAGCTCTTCAGGCCACCTCTCCTATCTTTGGAAGCACCCTGACCCCTGGAGCACTGCAGAATACCTCCTACCACATCCAGATGCTCCAGCAGTAGAAAGAGCTCTCATATGCACCGAGTCTCCTCATCTCTCAACTAAAACATCCCAGGCTCCTCCCAAGAACCTATTTTGCATGGTTTTCTGTCCCTTTATCTTCCCAATGTTCACCTCTAAATCCCTTCCAGTGCATCAGCTCCCTTGTACAGTGTTGTTGCTCTGCTTATCATTTTTTTACTATTAAAACAACAAATTTTAAAAGGTTATGACACATACAAAAATATGTGTGTAACATATATAAAATATATGGAAATATTTTTTAGATGTTCATTGCAAAAATTTAAAAACCACAAATAAAAAGAAACGTGTCCATGGTTCATAGCGGTCATCTGCTGTTTCTGCCTTCTGGGTTTCCTTTCCCCTTTCTTTGGCAATAGCACAGGTTTCCCATTAGTCAAAGAGTCCTGCCCTCCTCTAACCAAGGATGGTCATATAACCCAAGCTGGGCCAACCAGATTGTCTTCTCCTGGGAATGGAAACCTGCTTGGAGCTGATGAACTCTGGCACCAGGGGCCCTCCTTTATTTCATAGTACCCATGCCTGAGAGATCCCTTGATACTGACCTTCAATGCCCAGGAGTTGGGCTTTTCCTCAAGTCTATGTTCTACCCCACAGTTTCCAGGACATTCCATATTTATTTAAGTTACTCAGAGTTGTTGCTTGGCTGAGGCATAATCCCAACATCCAGAGATAACCAGAACACAGTGTGAATAACATCCTGGTTTTCTTCTTTGTATGGATTAAAAGAGAGACACAAGTTAGATAAAAAGTAAGATAGGAAGGCAGGTAATATGGAGGTAATATTTTCATCCAAAAATGAATGGAACATTATAAACTGGTTGGTAAGTTCCTTTTTGATTTTGTTTGTCACCAAAATGTGACAACATCTTGTAATGGCCTCCAACATTTTTTTTTCCAAACACGGCCACAGAGCAAAGGTATAACCCAGCACACCTCATAAATACAAAGACCAAAACACTCTCCAGGAGCTCACAATTTCATAAAGGAGTTACTTGTGAACACAGACATGCTAGAAGAAAGATCTACAAAGAGGTTTCTTCAAACAATCAAGGCTTTAGGTTCTCAGAGCAGGGAGCTCTGTGTTCCATGACAGGCTCTGTTGCTTGAGAAAGCAGGAACAGGGCACTTCCTCCATCGGCTGTGCAGGCTTAACCTAATCGGTCACCTCTCAGCCCCTCCAGCAACAGCTGTGTTGTCGCATCTGGTCCTCCTCTGATCTGTCACCACTGGGAAATGTGGAGCTTACACCTTCTGAGATTCCCAGTGTGATGGGGAGTGGTGGGAACTGAACTTTGGTCCTTAAGAGTTCCCTGGCCCAAGAGGCTATCTCTAGAACAAGAAAGATTGCTGGGAGAATCAAGTCGCACCTTGTCCTGACACTCAACTCACAAAGTGCTGGGGTGCTGGCTCACATCCAGTCTGAAGAGAAAACTTCAGTGCCCGCAGACATCCAAAAGGGAGGAGGGCAGAGGTGGGATAGTGAGGGCAATGACGTGCAAGACAGACACTGGTTACTGCTGGCAAGATTGCAAGTTAGTGCAGCCATTAAGGACAACAGTATGAAAGTTCCTCAAAAAATTAAAAATAGAATTACCATATGATACAGTAATCCCATTTCTGGGTATATATCCAAATGCAATGAAATCAATATGTCAAAGACACTCCTATGTTCATTGCAGCAATAACCAAGATATGGAATCAACCTGAGTGTCTATCGACAGATGAATGTATAGAGAAAATGTGATGTGTGTGTATATACATATACACAATAGAATACTATTCTTCCTTAAGAAATAATAAAATCTTGTCATTTTTGACAACATGAATGAACTTAGAGGACATTGTGCTAAGTGAAATAAGACACAGAAAGGCAAACACTACCTGATCTCATTATCATATGGGATTTTTAAAAAGTTAAACTCATGCAAGCAGAAAGTAGGGTGGTGGTTGTCAAGGGGCTGGAGGCAGGGGAGGGAATTGGCAGATGTTGGTCAAAGGGTACAAAGTTTCAGTTAAGCAGGATGAATAAGTTCTGGAGATTTATTGCACAGCAAGATAACTACAGTTAATAACAATGTATTATGTACTAGAAAATTGCTAAGAGAGTAGATCTTAAATGTTCTCACCACCAAAAAGTAAATACGTGAGGTGATGGGTGTGATACTTAGCTTTATTTAATCATTTCACAATGTATATATAATAAATATATCAAAACATTGCATTGTACACCATAAATATATACAATTTTTATTTGTTAACTATATTTTAATAAAGCTGGGGGAAAAATGAGAGAGAGCAACTGGTTATAGGAGAACGTCCTTGGGACCTAATTTGGAGTCCTCTACAGAGTCACACTGGGGTCCACTTATTCCTCCCTTCCTTCACTGCCCCCTGTGTCCCCTCTATGTGACCACCTACCCAAAGCATGTCACATGAGGGTATTCAGGGTGGCTGGAATCACGTCTTTTGAGGATCTTCAGTTTCCAATGCAGTTCTTGTCTAAAGTTGGCAAAACTCAGAACCCTCTGCAGCCCCCTTCAAGACAGCACTTGATGAACTCCCTACTTTTGTCCATTCAACAAGCCAAAATACTGAAATGATAGGGACGTCTAGAATGTTAAGTCTTCCAGGTACCACTGGATCTAGGATTTTACAACCTGAGGCTCCTGACTCCAGGCCAGAGCAGCTTCCCAGTCTCAGACCCTCACTCCAAAGGGCCTGCAGAGTTTCAGAAATCCCAAAGTGCTCTAAAGTCTAGGGGTGGTGGCTTGGACAGGAGGCTTCTCGTAGTGGTAGAGGGCAGAGTAGCTGGGAGGAAGGCAGAATAGGCTCAAAATCTAGCTGCATGATCTTGGAAGAGTTACTCAGCTTTTCTTATTCTCATCTGTAAAATAGGCACAATAATAGTAACCTCCTTATAGGCTTATTTTGCGGCTTCAACAAGGTCAAGCACATAAGGCTCTAAGCATGTTGTCTGGCAGGTAATAAAAGCTCAAAACATATTTGCTACTATTATTATAGTTTTCTATGCTTAGGCAGGCAAAAATTCCAAAATATGAAATGGAAAGACCACTATCTCCCTACCTCTGCCTTACCCAATGCTAGAGTCATAAATCAGTCCTGTCCAATAGAGCTTTTGTGGTGACAGAAATGTTCACGTCTGATTACCCAATACAGGAGCCACTAGCCACATGTGGCTATTAAGCATCTGATATGTGGTTAGTGTGACTGAGAAGCTTAATTTTTTACTTTGGTTCTTTTTAACTTATTCAAGTTTCAATAGCCACATGGAGCTAGTGGCTACTTTATTAGAGAGTGTAGCCCTAAATGACCAAATAAAAGGGGACAAGGCTTTGAAGGCACAACGATAAGGGTTAAATTCCGAACTTAAGTTAAGAGATACAAAACTATGGCTTGGGCAACTGATAGATCTTTTCTAGGGGCAAGGAAGGATCAAGGATGGTACTGAGTGTTTGAAAGGCTGTGCGGGGAAAGGAAATGGCCCGAGACGTGACTGAGGCGTCAGTCCTCCCACTTGCTTCTCAGAGTGCCAGCTGCACTGCATGGCTGGCGCAGGGGGATGGGGTCTCTGTGTTCCCACATGTGGTTAATCTCCTGAGGCCAAGGTGACTGTTCTTGCTATCAGGCAGATTAACTGTGTATTTATGGCCCTCCCTGGAGAGTCCAAAATAAGTCATAAACAGTTCCAAACAGCACACTCAGATCCTGTTGAGGGCCTGCTTTTTCTGTATACAAGAGAGCAACTTGTTATAAACTGCTAAAAGGTTGGGGAGGGTGGGAGAATGGGGGAAAGAAACAGAAAAGCTCCCCTCTTGGTGGGATGCAGTGCCGGAGTGATAAGGTGAGCGGGTCTCAAGCTTGAGACCAGATGCCCTCTTGGCTCTGCACTTTGGACAAAACGAGAAATGCAAGATGATATAGGGAAAGGGGCGATAGCCAGCAAAGGAGGCAGCTGCCAGCAGGAAGGCACTTGGAACTGCTCCTCTTTTATCAGGAGCAGCTAGCTGTAAGTGACGGATGCAACTTCCAGTTTGCATGTCTGCTTGTCTTGCTCTGACTTGGGAACTGAAAAGCAAATCATCATCATAAAAAAAAAAAAAAAAAAAAACCACCCTGGTTTGACTGCAGACTTTGTTCCTGACCTAATCTCAAACAGCTTCCAGAATGCTATCATTGAGGTTTTCCCTCCTTAAGAAATTGCATAAGACAGCTATTATGATACTCCTCCTCGTAACAAGACAACACTCCCACCTACACAACTACACAACCATCAGATGCCATTTCAGGGCTCATTTAGTGCAAATTCAAATCCCCCGTTTTTTAATTTGCCTGGAGAAGATCGAGCTGTTCACCTTAAAAACGTTTATATCTTTGACCAAGAAATTCCCCTTTTAGGAGTTTATCCTAAGGGAAAAAAATCGGCGATATACACAAGCATCGATGCACACAGATGTTTATTACAGCAGTATTAATAACAAAAGAAACTATGTAAATATCCAAATAGAGGTTAGTATAGTCATACAATGAAACCTTACACAGCCATTAAAAACGTATCGTTTCACAGATATTTAGTAACATAGGTAAATTCATATTTTCATGGTGTTAAGTGAAAAAAGCAGGACTCAAAATTGTTGATAATGTGTGATCCCAACTTTCTTAGCTACGTGGCTTTGGCTGTGGGTATGGCTGTGTAGAAAGAAACTGAGAAAACATTTTAAGATATTTGTAAAGGTAATCTTTGGATAGTGAAATTCAAAATCATTTTTACCTTCCTCTTTTACACTCTTCTGAAGTTTCTAAAATTAGTATAACATAAAATCAGAAGCATCTCACATTCCATAGTCTCCCAGCAACCAGGAGAATGAAAAGGATCTAGGGTCAGCTAGGCTGATAAGAACAACTTCCTGGTCTGAGTTTTCTCCTTTCTGACTCAATGAACACAACAATTATTAATAATTTCACTTACAACCTCCTGGTAAATTTAAAATCACTCCAGGCTTCCAGAGAGTTTTCCTGAACATTCTCCAATACATTTTATTTTCCCCACATGTACAAAAAGAAACGGGCTTCCCCAATGTGTTTATGTGCTGGTTAAGAGGCAGATATTTCTGCTCCTACCATTAGAGTCTTACAGACATTCATTTTCTATTCCCAATTCTCATTAGTCATAACTGTCCCTTTGCCTTGTTCCGAGCTACTTTTCAATCTAGAAATATGGAGACTATGAGTTCCATAAGCCCAGGGACTTTGTCTATACTAGACAATGCTGTAACTTCAGCTCCTAAAACGGTGTCTGGTGCATAGAAGACACTAAATAAATACTAAATCAATGGATAAAGGAAGGGATGGATGGATGGATGGATGGATATATATATTCTCTTCTTGTCAAATCTAAATAAGGTAAGCAAAAATTTTAGGCAAACCACTTAGTCAAATTCTGCAGCTTGGAGTCTTAAAATAAAGTAAGTTTTTCAGACAAAGCATAACAGGTGCCCAATCAATAAATAAGCTAAAGATACACAATAAAATCAGACTATTGTGCACCATCTGGGGGATGGACACACTTGAAGCTCTGACTTGGGAGGGAGTGGGGGGCAAGGGCAACATACATAACCTAAACATTTGTACCCCCATAATAAGCTGAAATAAAAAAAAAATCAGACTAAAAATAAGGAGCTAAGCATCCCTAATTCTTTTAATTTAGGAAGTTACCTTATCTCTTGGAGTCAACAATCTATCATACTTAGTCTAGAGCCACTGTCCCTAGGATTTAAGTCATAGTTTTTCTTCTTTTCTATGTCATGATCTTTCTGTTGCCTAAATGGTAGATATTATTTTCTACCAATGTCCACAATAATGTTTCCCCTTCTGTATGGTCTTCTGAAATGTTGTCTTGCCCTTCCCTACCAACAGGTTGAGTATTTCTCCATTCCCTTGAATCTGGGTACACATTGTGACTGCTTTAGCCAGTAGACTAAGGAAGTGATGAGCCACCAAGTCTCCACATGGTCTGCTGGAGAGACCCTGTGGAGAGGCCCTGAGACCATGTGGAAAGACAGAGGAACTCAGCTGAGCCTAGTCTTCCAAATGCACCTGCCAAGGCACAGGCCTGTCAGTGAAGCCATCTGGGGCCCCCACAGGAAAATCCAGCCACTCGGTAAAGACCACTGAGTGATCCTAGTCAACGCCACCGGAAAGCAAGAGAATTGCTCTGCTGAATCTGCCCAAATTCCCAGCCCACAAAATCATAATATATTGATGTTACTTTAAGTTGCTAAGTTTTTGTGTAGTTTGTTGTATTGTAATAGATAACCAGAACACTTACCTTTAATCATACCACTCCACTCCACCAAGAGATGGCTTTGATTCACTTAGTCAAAGTACGGCAGAATAACTTAATGGAGACATTAAACTTTTCCTTATAGATTTATCAGAGTGAGAAATCAGTGGTATTTTCTCTTCACAAATCCTTCCACCCCATCCCTCCAAAATAAAAGAGTGGTGTGAGGAGCAAACCAAGCTTTACATCCTAAAGGCCTGTGGTCTCTCTTGCCTGCAGAATAAAGAGGCTTTTGTTTCCATCAAAAGGTAGAGACTACATCCCGTCCCTTGAAGCTGGGTGGATTTTTGTAACTGCATCAGCCAATAGGACACACTAGAAGTGATGCTATGTGCCTTCCAAGATTAGGCCATAGAAAAGGTGGACTGCTTCTGCCTGGCTCTCTCCCTTGAGAAGCTTACTCTTAGAACCCTTAGAACTTAGAACTCTTAGAACTTCTACGCTTAGACAAAAGGCAGATCATGTGAAGGGAGAACACCTAGGTGTCCCAAATATCAGCCCCAGCTAAGGTCCTAGACAACAGGTAGCATCAAACACCAGACCTGTGAGTAACAAATGACCCCAGCCACAGCCAATGAGCGCAACCTCATGTGACACTCTGAGTGAAAGAAAATTGCCCATCTGAAACTGTTCAGCCACCAGAACCATGACAGATTAACACAAGAAATGATCACTGTTGTTTTACATCACTAGGTCTGGAGTAGTTTGTTAGGCAGCGATAGATAACCAGAATACTCGGTCTTAACGTCCTAAGTTAGACTTTGAGCATGGTGTGGGGGTAAGAGGAAGAATACAACAAGAGAAGGGTGGCCCCAACCCTGACATCCTGCAGAAAAAGACAGGAGACAGTGACAAATAATTGGGGAACAAATTGTGGCCCTAGACCCCTTTTAGGAAATCAATAGGACAGATATACAACAGCAATCCATCAGAGTGAAAAAGTAATGTTGGTCCTTCAAATTCCCATTCTCCTGACTCCCAAACACTCCAATCTTTTAGTCACACTGTACCACGGTTTGGGTTTTGCCATCTATAAGGTCTCCTACAGCTCAAAATCCCGAACATTTTACATATAATAGAAACAAGAAGAAGAAATACAATTTCTTTGGCTACTTGTTTTTGATTCCTTGAGAAATAAAAATGAACTTTAAAAAATATAATTTGAATTTTGAAGTTTAAGCCCTGAGGATTAGGTTCTATATGTTCCAATCCCCAAGTATCTCACTTCTTTGTGCCTTTATAGAATATCAAGTGTCCAGCCAAAACCAAAGCATCCAAGTAAAAGATTTTGAGATTCTATATACATCAGAACATCCACAAACACTGTTGCTTAATGCCATAATCCACTCTCCTTTTTCCAGTAAGCTATAAATTCCAAACTTTTCTCATCAAGAGACTTATTATTTTCCTCCTTGGACCCTATTATTGAAATAGTTTGTCAATGGTCTCTACTTGAAGTGTTAAGTAATTATTAACGTCCACATTTACTAAACAAAGATATAAAATGGCAAAGTTTTTTATGAGCTGAGTTTTTCTAATTCTGATCAAAGCAATATACACACATGTGCATGTATATATGTATATATTATGTGGGTGCGTATATACATATATCTAATATTATTGCTCTTGTTGTCGTTTTCTTGTGGTCACCAGCAACACATTCAGACTCCACTCAGATAAAGATATATTTCCTTTAAGTTGTTTTCAAAAAATATTCTTGCCCACCATGTCCTTTACCTGGGGCCACCCTGCCCTCAGTAGCCCCTTGCGGAAGCAGAACTAGATTGTTCTCTGGAGAGGAGTTGACCTTGGACCCAAGGCCACCAGTCCACAGTGCATAACTTACGTTATAACCTGAAATGAGGAGATTTGCTGAGCCAGATTGTCCTTCTCAGATTTCCACTGGATATACAGTGAATTTGCCAGGTAGAGGCAAAGGAGACAAAAGGGAAGACAGACAGAAAGTGACTGATCATCTTACAGTAGAGCCTCGTGCCTGGATCCTAGTGTAGTTTCTGCCCTTTTATGTTCTGGTTTTGCTAGATCCTGCAACTGCCCAGGTGGGTTTGTTCAACTTCTCCTCAGTACCTGTGTGTCTGTCTCCTTATAATAAAACTCCCACTACTTAAGGCAAGTTGAATAAGTCTCCCATTAATCAAAAATCCTAATCACAACAACCCCCCCCTCATTAAACCACCATGATTTCCTGCTGTACTCCTGCCCAAATGGCTAAAAGGAAAAAAAATATACAAAACACTTAAGTGTCGGTGAAGACATGGAGCAACTGGAGGAACTCTTGTAAAGACTGGGGAGACTGTGAATTGGTACAAGTGGAAAACTGTTTAGCTATATCTAGTAAAGCTTGTCATTGCTTGCCCTACAGTTCAGCAATTCCACTCCTACATATATGCCTAACAAAAAATAAGTTCATGTATGCACTAGAAGAGATGATCTAAATGACCATTGAGAATAAAATGGAGATTCACCCAACAAAATCCTACATATTGATGAGGATGAAGGGTTCATAACTACATGTAATGATAGGGAAAAATCTCACAAACATAATAGTATGTGAAATAAACCAGACACAAATGACTTATACTGAGTGATCCTATTCACACAAAGTACACAGACAAAACTAATGCATGGGGTTGGTGGCTGCCTTTGGGAAGGTAGTGACCAGCAGAGGGCACAAGGGACACACGTGGGATATTGACAATGTTTTGTTTCTTGAACAGGGAGCTGTTTATCCACAGGTATATTCAGTATATTCTATATCCATAGAGCTGTACTTTTATGATTTATGCTCTTTTGTATGGATAGTATACTTTAATACAAAGTTTTAAAATGTTTTAAACCATTACATCTGAGTGTTCAATGTCCTGCAGCTCCAGATCAAGCACCGTTACAAAAGATTGTGCTTTTCTGTGTTTTGCAGCTGTTTTAGGTAAGAACGATGAAAGCTATTTCATTTCATCTTGAGCTTCATCAACAATACCAATATATTAATATGAACCTTCATGCCAAAAATAGTATTAATACTATACTCAAACTTTCATCTGTGGGCATAACCATTTACCAGGTTAGAAAAGTGTGATTGTTCGAAATAATAACCTGCTACAAACAAACAATTTTGATACCTTGATTTTAAAACTGTTTCCTATGGCTGTATGATATACTTTTGGCCAAATCTGTCAAAAATAAAAATTAAATTCTGTGCTTTAGGGAGAGCAAAAACACATAAGATCTACCTCTTAATAAATTTTAAATGTGCAGCACAATACCATTAACTATAACAATACAGTAGAGATCTACCCTCTTAACAAACTTTAAGTGTACTATGGAGTATTAAGCATAGTGTTATACAACACATCTCTAGAACATTTTTATCTTACATGAATGAAACTCTATATCCATTAAACAACTCCCCATTTCTTCCCTCTCCAAGCCCTAAGAGACCATCATTCTACTCTCTGCTTCTATGAGTTTGACTACTTTACATATATCATATAAGTGAAATCATGTAATATTTGTCCTTCTGCGATTAGCTTATTTCACTTAGCACAATATCCTCAAGGTTTATCCGTGTTATTGCATATGACAGGACTTCCTTCTTTTTTATAGCTAAATAATTTTCCATTTTTGTATATACCACATTTTCTTTATCTATTCATCCACTGATGAGCATTTAAGTTGATACTAACTCTTAGGTATTGCAAATAATGTTAGTATGAACATGGAAGTACAGATATCTGTTTGAGATTCTGATTTCAATTCTTTAGGAATAAATACCTAAAGTGGGATTTCTGGATTATATGGTAGTTCTATTCTTAATTTTTTGAGGAGTCTCCACACTGTTTTCCATAATGGCTGCTCCATTTTACATTCCCACCAACAGTGTACAAAGGTTCTAATTTCTCCACATCCTCACCAACATTTGTTACTTCTTTTTTCTTGCTAATAGCTATCCTAAAAGGTATGAAATGATAAAAGGTATGAGATGATATCTCTTTTTGTACTTTTGATTTTCATTTATAGGTTGAGCATCTTTTCAAATACCTATTGGTCATTTCGATGTCTTCTTTGGAGAAATGTCTATTCGAATCCATTGCCCATTTTTAAATCAGGTTACTTGGGGGATTTCGCTATTGAATTGTATTTCTTATCTCTTTTGGATACTAACCTCTTATCAGATACATGGTTTACAAATATTTTCCTTCATTCCATAAGTTGCCTTTCACTCTGTTGATTGTTTTCTTTGCTATGCAGAAGCATTTTGCATTGATGTAGTAGCACTTGTTTATTTTTGCTTTTATTGCCTGTGCTTTTGGTGTCATATCCAAGAAATCATTGCCAAGACCAATGTTATCAATCTTCTTCATATGTTTTCCTTAGGAGTTTTATATTTTTAGGTCTTATATTTAAGCCTTTAATCCATTTTGAGTTGAATTTTGTGCACAGTATAAGTGTCTAATTTCTTTCTTTTGCGTATGGATATGCAGTTTTCCCAACACCATTTGTTGAAGAGATTATCCTTTCCCCATTGTGTAGTCTTGGCACCTTTGTTGAAGATCATTTGTCCATGTATGCATGAGTTTATTTTTAGGATCTTTATTCTGTTCCATTGGTCTATATGTCTGCCTTTACTTCAGTACCACACTGTTTTGTTTACTGTGGCTTTGTAATATGCTGAAATCAGGAAGTGTGACACCACCAACTTTGTTCTTCTTTCTCAAGACTATTTTGGTAATACACTAATACAAAGGTAAAATTTGGTTTTTTCTTTGAACAAGATTTTCGTATAGTATTAATAAACGCTAGTAAAAGATTTTTGTTTACTATTTGAGTAAACTACAAAAATAAAAGAGGGGAAGGGGAGAGACAGATTTTTTTTTTTTTTTTTTGCCCCATGCTATCTTTGTTAGGTCTTTTAATTGTCAGGAATTGAATCTCTTCTCTATCAAAGAATAAAGGGGTTTTGCTTTTTGAGATCATTAAATTATCACTTTGGCTAAATGAATGACTATTATTTTGCAGTGATCTGTGATCCTATTTTTTGTGATATCAAGTGTTTTTAAAACTTTTGATATTTGACAAACTTCCAAAAATCAAAATTTCAGATTCTAAGTTCACTATTTTTACTTCAAACTAATTTTTTGGACATTAAGGCCTCTGCAAGTCCATGAGAAACATATTAGGCTTATTTGGCATGTTAAAATCATACAGGAAACATTGTCAAATATGAAATGGTGTTTAACTTTCTTTGGGTTATATTTGTATAAGGGTATAATTAAAATGTGTACCAAAATTATATGAGATTCCTAAAATTCTAATATGTTTTGGTATATGTTATCCCCAATAATTATAATTATTATGTTAAATTGCCATAGGCCGCAGAAATAACCAAATTTCCTTGTCAAATGTGTCTTTAACCATGATTATTCTAAGACTTTTGTCATCCACAGACAATTATTGTTTTACTTTCATTCTTCTCAAAACACTGTTTATAATCTGTTACAATCCAAAATTTGCTGCTTCTTTAAAGAAAGTCATGATAAAGACTATAAGTACTCTTGAATACAGGTTTCTGGTAACCTTGGAGATTGTACCATTGAACTAGGGGGGGAAAAAAACTTGCAGGACTCTAATTAAAAAGGTGATGTGTTCATGAGGACTGCTAGCCCAACATCAAACAAAACAAGAATTCATTACATGGAACCAAACTGATTAGACTAAGGACTAAAATAATTTTTATGGTCTTTTTATTTAAAACATGGCTGATTCTTTATGTTTTATTTTCCAGAGTCTAGAAAAACCTTTATCTTGTGAGCTCTTGGGTAAAGTAATAAAATTTGTCTCTTTCTCTCTACCTGATATCCAGAATTTGGAAACTATTTGTGAATATTCTGATATTATGGCAATACAGTTATTTGTATAAGTGCAACAGGAATATATTTTCTTTTTTGTTAATAACAGGATACATTGGGGACACTTATTATTTTACCAAGACTTTGACTGGAATAACATATTTCAGATAAAGTTCCAACAAAGCCAACTTTAAAAGAGTCTATATGGTCAATCACTCTTCTTGCTGCACTTTATGCAAATAATCAGGCCAAGTATAATAAGACTAAAACTTATTTTGCACAAAAATTGGTCTTACTCTGACTTATCTTTGGTTAAAAAAAGGGAACTGGAGAGAGAAAAATTATGTTTCAAAAGAAAATATAACACACCTGTTACTAGATTCAATCCCTTACCTTCGTTTTTTGAGTTTTCATTATTTGCTCACAGTTCAGACTGAATCCTGGGTTATTTCTTGGCTACAACAAGTCTCTAAAGAAGAACCAGACTGCCGTTTCTTTCTTCATGATGTTTTTAGTTGGCTCCCTACTGATTCCTTTTTCCATTCTGAGACACATATTCTTTTTTGATTGGCAAATTATTGATGTTATTTATCTCATGTTGTCTTACCTCTTCTGAGAAAACCAGAATCTGGCATTTCAAAGACTACAGATGATTCGACAAAGCCTACAAATCTTTCTAATTTGGAATCCCTCTGGGTTCAATCTGTTTTCCATTGCCAATGTCCTGCTACTAAAACTATACAGACACCTTCCCCATACGCCCAGAGACTATCACAAAAGAGGTGGGCACATGAGGTTTTAAGAGCTGGTTTTGAGGGACAGAATTAGTTCAGACCCTCCAGATCAAGGACAGGCACACAGAAGCCTAAACATCTGGCCAATTGAGGAACTTTTCCTCCTGGGCCATTATGTGGCCCCTTTCCATCCATCCCAACCATAAAAAATTTTCTGTTTTCCATAAACTTAAACTATAGAGAACTACACAGAGAATATCAAGACAGTTCCTCCTAGTTATGGAGTTTATGAAAATAGAGATATAATAAGAAATTTATCCACCACCTTAGGAAAAATTACTAAACAGACCCAAAACAACATTGCAGCAAAGTACAAGTCTCTAAATTTCTTAGCTCAGTGCTTAGATAAGTTAATTTTATAGTCTGCTTTTTGGATTTTGGTTTTTGGCTCTTACGTTGCTTAAAGGTTTTCAGGGTTGATGAATGCCTGCCCACCTCCATTCCCGTCTGGCCCAGAACTTTTAATTGACTACAAGTCTCCTGGCTCCCCAATCCCTGGGCACCACAGCAGGAGGTGAGCCAGCAAGCAGTGCCCCACTTGCACCCACAGCCTCTCCCCATCACTCACAAAACTGCCCAGCCCCATCTCCCCTAGCCCCATCTTCACCCCCAGTACCACTCTCCACCCCTGTCAGATCAGCAGGCATCAGACCCTCATAGGAGTGTGAACCCCACTGCAAACTGCCCATGCGAGGAATCCAAATTGTATGCTCCCCATGAGAATCCAACACCTGATTATCTGTGGTAGAGCCCAGGCGGTGACACCCCCTCACCCCACCCATGGAAAAACTGTCTTCCATGAAACTGGCCCCTGGTATCAAAAAGGTTGGGACCACTGCTCTAATATCTGAACACGGAATGTCCTTTCATTTGTTTGTGTCTTCTTTAACGTCTTTCAATAATGTTTTTTAGTGTTCAGTGTACAAGTCTTTCACCTCCTTGGTTAAGTTTGCTCCTAAGTATTTTATTCTTTTTGATGTTATTGAAAATAGAATGGTTTTCTTCATTTCCTTCTCTGTTTATTGTTAGTTGTTATAAAAATGCATATAACATTTTTATATGTTGGTTTTGTATCCTGAAATTTATCTGAATTTGTATATTAATTCTAACAAGTTTTTTGTGGAATCTTTAGGGTTTTCTGTGTATAAGATCATGTCATCTACAAAGATAATTTTACTTCTTCCTTTCTGATTTGGATGCATTTTATTTCTTTTTCTTGCCTCATTGCTCTGGATAAGCCTTCCAATACTATGTTGGACCAAAGTGGCAAGAGTGGGTACCCTCGTCTTTTTCTTCATCTTAGAGGAAAAGCTTTCTGTTTTTCACCATTGAGTATAAGGTTAGCTTTGGGCTTTTCATTTATTGGCCTCTTTGTTATTAAATTGTCTATGTTTTCCTTGCCTTTTCCTACTTGTGGACATCTGGAATTATGAAGAATGGTAGAGTTTGATTAGTGCTTCAATTCAGTTATACTCATAGGGTTCAATTCTAAGACCTTTCTAGTTTTCCAGTTTGGACCTTTTCTCAGTAAATATTGATATGAAACAGAAGAACTCCAATCCCCTTATTTTCTCTAAAAGTTTTTGGAAAAATATGTATTTAAGAGTTTCATGTTATTTTACAGCCCCATCTTACCACAAATGCAGAACAGGACACATAAAATGAGAGACTCCACCTAAATTGGCATAAGTTTGTCATAGCACCATTTGCTTCCTGGGAGCTAGCATATTTGTTATGTAACTCGAAAGACTAGGCTAATTGTTGACTTAACAATAGTGCAGCTGCAAGCTGAAAAAACACCCAGGTCCCCACAGGACAGCTAAAAAAATACAAAAGTACATCATTTGTAGCAGGCAAACTGATTAAACTCAGCCCCATAGGCAAAATCAAGAATTTGACCCATTTTTTTCTGAGGAAAAAAAAGCTTTTTCTTATGACCAGACGATGTCTGCAGGTTTAATGGACAAATATGATTAATATGATTCCTGAAAATAGTGATACTATCAAACAGTAAAAAAAACTGGCTGATTAATTCTATGGCAAACACTCATCTTTGTCCACATATCCCATGACTTACCTAGAAATGCATGTTCAGTACAACAGTGGCTGGTAAAATTTGAAATATGGCTAATACAGTTGAAAAACTGAATTTTTAACTTTATTCCATTTTAATTTATTTAAACTAAAATTTAAAAACTTATGACCAACTCAATTGTTGGAAAACTTTTAAGTATGTTTAGAACAATTTAATATGGAATCACTTTTTCAACCATAAATTTTATAAACTCAAACTACAGATTATATACTTCTGATAAAAGCTTAGAGCCCAAATAGAAATGTGCTTTAAGTGGAAAATTCACACCAATTTCAAAACTTTAGTACTATGAAAAAAAGAATATAAAACAGTAATAATTTTTAATATCTATTATATTTAAAAATAAAGTATTCGGGGCACATTAAGTTAAATAAAATATACTGTTCAGATTAATTTTATTTATTTTTTACTTTTTTAATATGAATTCCAGAAATTTTTGAATTACATTTGCAGCTCACAGTGTATTTCTACTGGACAGCACTGACCTAGAAAGTTGTCTTATTCTCCAATTCACTTTTGGAATAGGACTCTAGTCAATGAATGAAAGATTCCAGATCTTGTTTTTTATTAACCTGTATTGTCTAAATAGGTATAAATTACATTTTAACTCTTTTGTTTAAACTTTTATCTATTCCTGACATGTTCCAAGTACTACTGTGTTAGTTACTTATGGGTACAGAATAAAAATCACAGCAGCAGGCTTTCAGGATCTCAGAGTCTAGTGAGGCAGTGATCAAGTAAATCAAAAATTGAAATAGTATAATAAGTTAGGGAAAGATATGCATGGGGTCTATGAAAATGCAAAAAAAAATAACCTAACTTGGTCAGCAGGATAGGTAGGGAAGACATCTCAGAGGCAGAGACAGTTGAACGAGGAATTAGTCATGCTGTTTGCTTATGCTTCCTTTTCCGCTGATAGACTATGCACAGAGCTCATGGTGCATACATGTTACAGAGCCATGTTCTGTTGATTAGTACTCTTGGAATGGATTCACATCTCCTTGGGCTTATGGTTTTTTCAAATATAATGAAGAAAGGAGGTGAGGACTTGCATTGGTGCAGCCTGAAGTTTCATTTCAGGTTTGTGGTCTCAGAAACTCCATGTGCCCTCTGCCTTTTTTTTTATTATTTATTTCAGAATATTATGGGGGCACAAACATTTTGGTTACACAAATTGCTTTTGTACCGTTTGAGTTAAAGTTATAAGTGTGCCCATCCCCTATATAGTGAGCATTGTACCCATTAGGTGTGAATTTATCTATCCCCCCTGTCCTCCCACCTGCTTGATTTCCAATGAATGTTATTTCCACATGTGCACATTAAGTGTTGATCGATTAGCTCCAAGTTAATGGTGAGTACATGTGGTGTTTGTTTTTCCATTCTTGTGATATTTCACTTGGAAGAATGGTCTCTCCTGTTCCATCCAGGTTAATACAAGAGATATTAGTTCACCATTTTTTATGGCTGAGTAGTACTCCATGGTATACATATACCACATTTTATTAATCCACTCAGGTATTGATAGACACTTGAGTGGTCTCCATATCATTGCAATTATGAATTGTGCTGCTATAAACATTCGAGTGCAGGTGTCTTTTTTATAGAATGTCTTTTTTTTCCTTTGGCTAAATACCCAGGAGTGGGATGGCTGGATCAAATGGTAATTCTACTTTTAGTTCTTTGAGGCATCTCCATACTACTTTCCATAGAAATCGTACTAGTTCACTGTCCTCTGCCTTTAGGAGGGCATCTCACCTCATTGTTCAGGATTCCCTGCTTAAGGGTAAGCAGATCACCCAAGCAGGAGTTTGGAAGGGCTTGGAAGGGAGCCCTGAGTCTATGGTTTGCTGACTTGTATTTATCTCTGCTCAGCTGCCTCTGGTCAAAGCTATAAAGCAGTGGCTCTTTCTCCTTTTTCAGCCTCTTAGCTCCAGACTGATTCTCTTGATGAGGAAGCTGGAGAAAATAAAATGATATGTCCCAGAAATTCTTCTCCCAACTTCTCTTTGCTGTTCTCATAAAGGATACCATAAGACCCCTTACTGCTTTCTTCAGAAAAATCTGCACCCCATTCTTGACCTGGATCACTAGATTGGCTCTATCAAGCTATTGGCATCATCTTTCAACGTCATCCAAATTTCGTTGTATTTAATGTATCATCAGAATCCATGATTGCCATTATAGCATTGCCTATTTTCAGCAAAGATGATCCATTAATACTTTATTCCTAATTAGTGCCAAAATACAACATGCTCAAAGACCATAAAACTTTTCTTAAAATTTTGGCACAATTAACTGAGAATATAGTTTTTGTTTAAACTCTAAATTACAAGCCATTCAGCATTCTAAGTCACTCTTTGTTTAGGATACATATTGCAATGTGTATAAATTCTATCACCACAGAAGAGAAAATGGCATAATCAAAATTATATTTTCTGAAATTGTTAGAATTTATCACATTACAGTTCTCTGTTAATAATATTAGAGTCCAATATTTCCCCATAAATTATTCTCAGCTGCTGAAATTCAAATATGTTTTTTTTTATTTCAGCACATCATGGGGGTACAGATGTTTAGGTTACGTATGTTGCCCTTGCCCCCACCCTCAAGTCCGAATTTCAAATATGTCCATCCTTCGGGTGGTGCGCATTTCACTCTTTGTGTATGCATATACCCATCCCCTCCTCCCTCCTTCAAATATGTTTTTAAAATATTCAGTTCACAAACAAACCTTCAAATTTTATTTGCAAACACCAAAGTAGAATATTATTCAACTATATTATATTATGTTTTGCCCATTGAGTGTATTTATTATTTGTTATAAGAAATTAATAAAACAACAAAGAAAAACTGCATGGGAGATCTTCTTGAGTACATTCAGCATTGTATAGTTGGTCAAGATAAACCAAATTTTTTCCCAAATCAGTGAGAAAATTATCAATTTCCCAGTAAGTTTCAAAATTCAGAAAACACAATATTCTGAAGTGCAGAGAGTTTCAGTTTCTTTCTTTGAAGTCATTCTAACCTGACTGATGAACAATGTTCACCAAACTAACCAATGTTAAGAGAGATCTCAATTCAATAGCAGACGACCTCAGATGAACATTTTGAGTTCCCCTGAATACACACCACAAAACCTAGACCTCGTTAATATGCAAGTGAAAATAATAGACTTATCCTATTTCAGCAGTTTATAATACACGTGCATTGTGAAAATGAAGACTCAAGCTCTGCACTAGAGAAATCTAGTCTGGTATAATAAAATTAAATACATAAAGCTTGCTTCTAATTACATTCTTTTTTATTTTTTAATTGATTTCAATTATATATTTATCGTGCATAGCACGTTATTTTGAAGTACGTATACATTATGGAAAGGCTAAATCCAGTTCTGCTTTCTGACTGTTACCACTGATAAACTGTGCTCCTATCTTCAGCCAACCTTTCATTTTGCTCATGGTAATTTCCATCTACCAGAGATGGTTTACAAAATCCAAGGGCAGAGACAAAATACAAACAAACATAAATTAACCTGGCACCCTCATTAACCCCTTTTTACAGACGAGCATCCGAGGGCTTAGTTGCTCAGCACAACCCAGCCATGATGTGGCAGGGCCAGGACTAAAGTCCAGGTGTGTTGAATACCCAAAATGCACACTTTTCTCTAAGAGTGGTCTTTAGATCACATGCATTGGAATCGTCTGGGATGCTTGCTTTAAATGCATCCAGAAAGGGAGGGAGAAACAGACAGGAGACACAGGTTTGTGTGACACGCCTCCACCTCTTACCAGACAAGGTTGCAAGAAAGAGCTTAGAGTGAAGGAGGTGAAAGGAAGTGTTATCCTGCATGTGAAAAAAGTGCCTGAAATAAATAAAGTGAGGTGTGAGCAAGGAAAACACAGAGGGGTCGGGGAAGAGAGAGAGATTTTAGCACAGGTATAGCCCCCATGTGGGGAAGAAAGAAATAATGGGGAGAAGGTGTAGGTACCGTGTGGTGACAGAGTTGGCCCAGAACTGTTCAGCCCCTGTGGCTACAGTGAGGAAGAGTGAGGAAGAGTGGGCTTGCATATCGTATTGATGTGTATAAAAGTTCATAACTTGGGTGGAGCCTGAGGAGAGTGGGGGTTCGGCATTGCTGTTGCCCACTTTTATCTATAGCTGCCTTTGCCCTTACGTTTGTAAAGTATCTCTAGCCTGAGTGGAGATTTGTGCTCTCGTCAAATATACAGGTTACAGTAAAATTGTTATAAGTTGGTTAATCTCTTATAAGAGACAGACTGTGATTAAATATATATGTATACATATACATATGTATATAATGCTAACCATGGCTAAAATAAACATAAATTAATCCATGTTTGCTCACTCTATGGGCATTTCGTGATTTTGCAATCACCAGTAGGATCACTAGTCATCGGTATATAGAGAGAGCCTTCAACATGTACTTGTTGAATAAATGGAAATAAAACCACAGTTTCCTACTTAAATGCAGGATTCCATAAGAAAAAGAGCCAAAGCAGAAAATCAGGTAATAACAGAAGTAGAGGAGAGAATGGTGGATGCCGGGGGTTGGAGGCTGGGGTAAGTGGGAGATGTTGGTCAAAGGGTACAAATTTTCAGGTATAAGATGAGTAAGTTCTAGGAATCTAATATACAGCATGGTAACTATATAGTTAACAATAATGTATACTTCAGATTTGGTGAGAGTAGAGATTAAGTGTTCTTGTCATAAAAATAAAAGGTAACTATGTCAGGTGATGGATATGTTAGTTAGCTTGACTATGGGAATTATTACACAAAGAATATGTATATCAAAACACCATGTTGTATACCTTAAATATATACAATTTTTATTTGGTAATCATATTTCAATAAAGCTGGGAAGATAAATACATAAAATAAAAAATTAAAGTTCCGTTAAAAGAGAAAATTTAATTTAGTACATAAAATGCGCAGCTTGCCAGTACACAAAATTTCAAGAGAAATTGGGGAAAAAAAGAAAGAGAAATTATAATTTCAGATGGGTTTCAACAGAACAATTAAGCCTCATAATTATTGGGGTTACCGAAGATCATCAAACTGTTGGCAGAAAGGGAGTTTAAGATAAGAGGATGAGGGGAGAAAAACAATTGAGATGGAAATTAAAGACACAGTGTGCCAAGGTTGGCCGATAATAATCGGTCAGCTCTGCAGTGAGGAGGAACTAGTGGGTCTCATCCAGCAGTCAACAATAAGGATGGGGGAGGGGGATATCTTTTTTTTATTTTTAATTACAGCAAAAAACACATAACATAAAATTTACCACATTAACCATTTCTAACCATACCATTCAGTGGTATCAGTCACATTGTTGTGCAACCAATGTCCAGAACTTTTTCACCCTGCAAAAAAACTCTGTACCCATTACAACAACTCTCTATTCTTCTCTCCCTCCAGCCCCAGGTAACCACTATTCCCTCTATTTCTATGAATTTGACTACTCTAGGTACCTCAAATAAGGGGAACCATACAGTATTTGTCATCTTGTGACTGGCTTATTCCACTTAGCTTAATGTCCTCCTCAAGCTCCATCCATGTTGTAGCGTGTGTTGAAATTTTCTTCCATTTCAAGGCTGAAATATTCCATCGTATCTATATGTCATAATTGTTTATCCTCATCCATTAATGGACATGTGGGTTGCTTCTACTTTTTTGCCTCATAATTTTTTTCTTGGTTGATTTGATCGTGGTTACTTTACCCTGGCCCTAATTTGTCATTGAGGTTACTGCCAAATGCAGCCCAGAGTCTGGAAATATGACACTTGTACCTGAGACAAAACTATTCCAACCTCTCACTCATAGATCTTTATCTTCCCATCTATTTTCAAATGTGGGTGGGCTTTATGGCACATAAACAGAAGGACACTATATAATTGTTGGCACAACCTTGGTTTAAAGTCACACATCCACTGTCCAACCCTCTTAACCTAAAGTTTAGGAATAAATAGGCCACTCCAGTGGTTCAGTCACATTATTCAGTCCTGGTTCAGTCCTTTTCAGATCATGTTACTTTAGCCAAGTGACAATCTCTGAGCCTCAGTTTCCCCAGCAACAGAGACTCTGGGTGAGCCCAGGATCACTGACAAGCTCTGTCTTTAAAAAGTGACCTCCTAAGGCTGTTATGAAATGAAAGTTAGCAATAACAATAATAGTGGCATGTATTGATCAGCTGTTACCACAGAAAAACCAGCGACAAAGTCTCATAGGATTGTTGTAAAGGGAAAGTTGGTGGTAATGGTACTACTCTGTCATAAAAAATCAGCTATTGCTGCCTAAAACAAACTCCAAATTTCATGGACACACATCAATATGCATTTGTTTCTTGCTCATGCATTTGCAGGCTTACTTAGGTTCCAATGATTTAGGCCAGGCTCAGCCAGGCTTGGCTTCAGGCTGAAGTTGGTTTCAGGTCTACTCCATATTTCTCATCCTCCTGGTACCAAAAGACTATGGCATGAGGAAAGAGGGATGTTCTTCTCACAGCTTCGGCAGAAGTGCAAAAGAAAGGCCAACAGCCAACCACATTTTAAGCTTCAAATCAGCTAACCTCTCATTGAACTAAACAAGTCAAGTGATTAAATCCAAAGTCAAGGCATCTGGTAATCCACCCTGCCCACCTTGAGACCATGGCAAGGATAAGATGTAAAGTATTACTACAGAAGAGTGAAGAATTGGGCCAATAGCCTTCATAATGACCTAAATAATTATGACTATGTAGAGGCATAAGAAAGAGACAGGTGTTAGATAATCATTTATTCTACCTTCGTCTTCAGAAAGCTATTTTCTAACATGAAGAAAACATGGCAAAAACACATAACATGTGCTTTCCTATCTTACTCTCCTATTCCACCTTGTAAGTTTCCCAAAAATGTTCATTCTCTATCTCACACATACACTACTAGGAGGCCAACCATTGCACTGGGCATTGTCTTTTTTTTTAAGTTACATACCAAATTTGAAAGAATATAAGGACATAAATACCAGGAGAATGGACATTTTGACCATCTTAGGCACTTCTACATTCTGTCCCTGTGGCCCAGCAGAGGAGGGAAACTCACTATGTGTGTATTGTTGTTCTTCTTATTGAAAGACACAAAGACTGGGAAAGTATTTAGATCTCAATTGTCTTCTGGCTGGTTGTCCAAGTTAGAGGTCACTGAAGTCTATGATACATTAGGCTATGACAACATAGAGTCCCAAGCAATTGGGGAAGGAAGAACAGCATGCACCCTCACAATGAAAGTTCAAGGTGTCCTTGGCATTTCTAGGGAACTCTGTGGCTCATTTTTCTTCTCTCTTTCCTCCATCAGGGAGGAAAAATTTCCTAGCAAACATACTCACAGACCAAGACATATACCCTCGGGCTAACACCAGGAAAACTGCAGAGACAAGACTTTGTTGACACCAGAGGCTATGACGTAGTAAGCCAAAATCACTGCCTGCTGGGACGAGACAACAAGGCAGTATTAAGGGGCTGTATTTAGACAAGCACTGAACCCTCCAAGAGCAAGAAAAACCTACTACCGTCAGCCAGCCCAGTGGATGCACCCGACTTCCCAAACAACAGAATCCCCCAATACAGCCCAACAGAAGTGCTGATTTAAATTATTCCTGCTAATGTGAGTATGGGATAAGGTGATGTGATTCTTGGCTTGTTGACAGCAAGCTATGAATGATGTGGTAATGGTATATATATATCCTAGCCTGGATGCCCAAGAAGAAAGGCAGGACTGTGGAATCACAGCAGGGTCCTGCCATTGGATGCCCTGCTGAGTGTGAGAGACATGTACATAAATGCACGCACACGCACACACACACACACACAGGGCTGTGTCCAGGTCTGTCAGGAGCGGTAACCAGACAAGCCCCAGGAGTCCAGAAAAATCCTCAAGCTCCTCCCAAAAGATAGTATGGAGAATATCAAGCAGAGAAAAATGTCAACTATTCATATTTTAAGTACAAGTGATTAAAAAAATCTCTAGATAGGTAGTGCCTTCTCAGGGCCCCGGGAAGACTAAGAAATCGCCATGATATGTGTGTTCTGAACTTTGCCACTAACTTCTTGTGTGACATGGCTTCAGTGTCACCTTCTTTACGACAGAATGGATGAGTCTGAGAAATAAAGTAACTTACTTTCATGAAGCCAAAAAGAAAAGATATCGTACTGTGAATTTTACAAGAAGATAACAGCCCCAAAATTATGGTCCTTAATCTCAAAATGGTCTTAACATAAAATTTGAAAAAAATAGTCTGGAAACTACAGTACAAGTGCACCTCCAAATGTACATAATTTCCTTCATGAGACCTGAAATGGTTCACTACAGACAAGGAAATTAATTTGGGATGGAGGACACTATTTTTAAAAATCACATCTACTTGTCATATGACATGGCATGAATGACATTTCTTTCTTTTTTTTCCAGTCATGTGGTTGCTTGGCCATAGAATGGAATGATTATACAACCAAGGGCTTGAATTCTATCTAAGAAATATAGTCTGATATTGAACTCACTCATAGTCACAACATCAACTTCCAAGCAGCTTGAAATAACACAGAGAGATGTGTTATTCCCTTCTAATATGCACAATGAGAGCATCTTGGTAAGCATCTTCTGTTGCATCTCAGCATCCTCCCATTGAGCTGGGACAATGATGGCATGCCCATTTATGAACAGTGAGTGAAATCAATGCTGCTCATTTCACTGGTCATGTTAAACATCTTCCAGATGTTTCTGCTGTGGGATGGTTTTAGTTTGAATCCCACATGCATCCTTTATGATTTGGAGGCAGCCCTCTGGTCTTCTTATTCCTGGTCTTAATCTGGTGAGGCAAGGAAAATGGCTTTGTCATACAACACAAGAATAACTCAAATGCTGTTTTTATTTTTAAGTTGACTCTCAACCTTCAGCACTTTTTCCCTAAGTATGTTTCTTTCCATTCCTCTTGAAACCTCAAAACTCATCTCAATACCAACAGTAATTCAGTAGATGAAAAACCTAGTATAGAAATGATTCCTGAAACCTGACTTTGAAAGAAGGAGGGCTGGGGGAACACCATGTTGATTTGTAAAGATTTCTTAAACTATTTAAATGCCATGAAAACCTCCCTTCCCTCTCCCACACCTAAGGTCCTAGAAAGACCATACAAGAAACGTGGCAAAAACACAGGCTATAGCCCTGGTGTTTTCTTAAAGTATACATTTAGTCTAGGCATTAGTAGGGGGGAAACTGTATGAAACTGAATCAGATTTTATAGCAAGGTGATAAAAAGCAAATTCCCTGGAACTGAATTAACTCTGGCAAATTACAGAAGAAAAAAAAAAATCAGGTGAGTCATTTTAAATTTATACCCATGCAAACAAATTAATTTTGCTGTGATTCCAGACCACTTTTTGCCCTCATCTGAGGAAAAGAAGTAGCTCATTTTGACAGCCCGGGATATAACAACTGCTGGTCTTTATGCTCTCAATAATTCCTTGAGGTTGCTTTGTTTTTGTTGTTGTTTTTGTTTTTTTAAACTCTAAAAATGTTTGAAATTAAACTACACCCTCATTAGTTGGAAACCTTAAATTGGTAGCAAGGCTTGACTTCTCTCCTAGAAACATTTTTTTATGCTAGCATATGACCCCAGCTCCTCCCAGCTCTGCCATTTCTCATTCGATCCCATAAAGACAGGCACCCACAGCTGAATTTGAGTCCAGACACCATATTTTGGGGAATGACTAAAAATACCAGCCCACCTATTTTTAGCATGGAGAATAAACATTATCTGTGTGTTTCTTTGGCTCCCAGGAGATTGTTTTTAGTCACAGAATTGAATACCCCTCCTTCCCGCCATGGACTATTTTTAAAATGTGGGCTCAGAAATAGCCCACATACAGAACATTGAAGGCCTGACTGCCCTCAGAACTAGAAATATACTGTCCAGAATCAAAGCTGATGCATTAAATATGCCATCAACAAAAGTCAGAGGCCTAGGGAACCGACATATTTTTGTTGAAGACTCACCACACCCCAACACTGGTTGCAAGAAGCAGTAACTCATAATCTATAAAATGAACTAGGTGACAAGTTGTGATGGGCATTAGGGGTAAAAAGGGAATGACTTGATAAGGTGGACTAGATTGGAAGGAATATTCAGAGGGTGGAGAAGAGCCTTCATTAATTTAGCCAATCAGGGAAGTTCAGAGGAAGTTAAAGTTCATGCCCTATCTATTGCTCTTTAAACTGCTGAGTCACCCCGTGTCAAGGATTGCAGTGAGATGGGTAATAAAGAAAGAATTTATGCACAGAACTGTCCTTAGAAGGGTCCCTGTCATAGGTCTCAAGCTTTAGAGAGCCCCATCTGGACTCCATCCAGCCACAACCTTCCCTGCAGGATGAGATGTGCATGAGACCAAGGGCATGTGCCTACTGGGAGCCCACACTTACCCTCTGCTATGGGTTGACCCATGTCTTTCAAAAATTCATATGTTGAAATCCTAACTCCCAGTATCTCATATGGTGATCTTATATGGAAATAGAGTCTTTGCAGATATAGACCAGTTAAGATGAAGTCATTAGAGTGGACCCCAATCCAGTATAACTAGTGTCCTTATAAGAGGTGGAAATGACACACACTCACACATGGGGAGAGTGCCATGTGAAGATGAAGGCCGAGATGGGGGTGATGTGTCTATAAGCCAAAGAACACCACAGACTGCTGGCAGATCACCAGAAGAGGAGAAAGGGAGAGGCATGGGCTAGATTCTTCCTCAAAGCTGTCAGGAGAAACCAACTCTGCTGACACCTTGATCTTGAACTTCCAGCCTCCAGAATTATGAAACAATAAATTTCTGTTACTTAAGCCACCCGGTTTATGGTACTTTATTACGACAATCTTAGAAAACTAATATATCCTCCTTCTAGACCACACCTCACTACCTAGGGCCCCAGAATCCCTTCAGGTCCCTTCCAGGGTCTGCTGAGAGCAGAAAGTACCTCCGATTTATGCCCCTCTAGCCCATGGGGTGGCCAAGAGACAGAAGTTCATGTGACATGTATGTACCAGGCCACACACAAGAGAGGCCTCTGCTTGCACACCAAGGAGCTGGAGGGGAGAAGAAAAGGGCTGTAGGCCTAGGCTGAGGTCAGCTCCTCACACCCAGCACAATCCAACAGAGAATCCAAGGATCTTGAGAATTCTAAATGCAAACCTCACCTTCCAGGTAAAGATGAAGGTGCATTTATTGAGATAGGAGGCTAAATTAGGTTTGTTTTTAATGGTTTGTTAGCTTGATTTCTAACTTTTAAATAGTCTGATACGGGGTACATGGGCTTCCTTTTGTACCCTGGCCTAAGTCTCACAATGGTTAGGGGAGGGTAGACCTGTTGGTTTCATGCCAAGATACCACAGTCCACAGCCTCAATCTGAAATAAACCTCCACCCAGTATCAACCTTACATTTGGAAATGCAGCCATCGAACATCTAAGGGTAAACCATGTGCCCTCCTGCCTAATGAAATCTTATTTGCTTTGTAGGAGGCGGGGGTGGGGAAAGACATGTTGAAAGCAAAAGGCTAAAAATAAAAATTCTTTAGCCAAGATTTCCCACCAGAGTTGATTATTTTTTAAGAACTTGCAAGTCCTAAATGCAAAAAGAAAAAAGGCTTTGGGAAGGCCCAATTTTAGAGAGCAAAGCCACCTAGGTCCACCTAGCTTCACTGAAGCCCAGTTCCTTAGAATTGCATGAATATCAGTCCAAGAACACATACCTCCTCCTCTTCAGAGGCCTGCCCTCAGTTCACCCAGAGATCTACCAGGCCTAGACAGTTCATGGAACACTAGTTAGAGGATAGAGTATAAGTATACATTCACTGATACCATGGCTTGAGATCCTGACGTTTGGAGAAAATTGAATACCTGAGACATGCAAACCTACACACCTAATGGTGCCAATTGGCTCAAATTTCAGGGGATTCGAACCTGATTCCCGGAGATTTGTAACTAAAACAGAAGCTTTTTTTAAAGCAGACTCTTAAGAAAGATATGGAAGTAAGAATGTTTAAGCCAATGGCTGAGTCAAGTCATAGACTAGCCCTCGAGGATATGCATTGAAGAATTAACCTGGTGGCTGCAGTAAAGACTTTTTGTAGGTCACATGTTTAGACAACATTCAGACAGCAGTAACTGAGAATGTTCTGGATACAATACAGGGGAGAAAAAAACGACTTTATAAAACTGTTTTGGAACTTGCCTGAGAGACCCCAATTAGTGTTTCAACAAGAAGACTGGCTCTGTTGACATGTAAATAAAACAATTCAAATTCAAGACAAAATGGTGTAGAAATAGGTGTTAGGGTCTCCAGTCTATTACATCATTTGCTTCCATCTTTTTTTTTTTTAAATTCAAAAACGAAAACTTGTTTTTTGACTTCTTGTTTGGCCCATGAACAGTCTTCCCAATTGCCTTGGAAAGCAGGAAATAGTTAATAAAAAAAAAAAAAGAGCAAGCAGGCCAGTTCATAAAAGTGAGCAACAGACTCCAACACCTCATATTCTCACTGCTTTCCCTTATAAAATAATAGAAAAAGCATCATAAAATCAATATTAACTTGTTTAAGTAGCTGTAAAAGAGCTCTCTGGTCAGTGGGTCCAACTATAAAATTATCTCACCATCTCAATAAACTGCCAATCCTTTCAGAACTATCTCCTGTGGCTGTCTATTAGTCCTTAACGATAAATACTTTTATTAGTACTGGCGTATCTTTCTTAAGGTTGAAGAGGAGTTTTTTTAAAACAAACATATCAGGTATTACAGTGGAACGCTTTCAGAGTTACCCAAAGTTACTCTATGTGTTCATGCAAATGCACAGTGAAACAGTAATAAAACTCTCACACATCTTTCCCAAATAGAACACTGCAAAGTGTACGGCAAATGCAACATCTAGAAACCAACTTGCCCAAATTTCCTTGTACTTTTCTTGATATACTAGAAACTATATTAAATCATAGTTCCCCCTACACGGCAATTTTTAGGTCAAAGAATAATGCATATATATTATTTCTCAGCTTTTCTGTTTTATTTTTGTTTGGAGACATAGCTCTCAGCTCCTTCTGGCTGACTTGAACACCTAAGAGTTTTTTTCCCCACTATTTCCAGTCAATAAATCACAGTTCCCCAATTCTACAGACACATGTTAGAAATTTCCATCAGACTTCATGGTCAAGCGTGGCTCTGCTTTCCTTAATAATTAGTTTGTTTCTTATATTACAGACACAGCAATTGTTCATAACTGATGATGTTTTCCTCTTTGCCTTGGCCACCAGGCCACCTGTTAGTTCCTCTTACTCCTGCTAGACAATTGTTCAACCTTTATTTCTCCCTTTATTCCAATTATCTTTAATCATCCATTTTGTCTTCTAATTGCGTGATTCTTTGCCATAATATTTTTATAGAAAAAAAGAGTCAAAATTTTGTCTTCTATTATCTTAAAGCTATCACATGAAATAATTTTCTTTAAGTTCCATCACTTTCCCTCAACTTAGAGCAGATTTTTCTAGAAAACCCTTTTGGATAACATGACTCCAGTGTTTCCAAAAATATAGCCATCTCTCACCTTAACTTTTTTACTCTTGTGTTAAATCCATACTTATAAGTACATATCCCCAACAAGTAGCTAGAGCTGTAGATTGTTAGGGTTAGTTGTGTGCGGTTTATCTCATCCTCCCACATTTGCATTTAGTTGCAGTATTTATTATATCTCTCTTGGGACAGGTAAAGCTACTTGAGATTGGAGATTATGCACACACGACCATCCCTTATTGGTTAACAACCCCCAGATTCTTGGTTAACAACCCCTCATATTGTTTAGAAGGCCATTATACATACTATTAGCTGTCACTGTTAATAGTCAGGATAAGACAGGTTAGGCTGCAGTAACAAAACAATAAATCTCAGTGGCTTCACACAACAAAGGGTTTATTTATCATTCCTACAAAATACACTGTAAATTCAAGCAACTCCCCAGTGCAACCATCCTTTATATGGCACCTCAGCAATCCTTGCTGCTTTCATTTACAAGGCAAAGTCATCACAACACAAAGGTGTATCCATGACCAGAAAGACAGAGGAGAAACGAAACAGGAGAACTGCAGAGGGGCTGGAAGCAACATACCTCTGCTCCTATTTCACTGGCCAGAACAAGTCTCATGGTCCTGCCCGCTTGCAAGAGGACAGAGAAATAGACTCTTGTATGCCCAGGGAGGACAGGAGAGCCAGACCCTAGTAACATCTACCACATATGCCTACTTAAAAAAGAAGAAGGAGGAGGAAGAGGAGAAGAAGAAATGAAAATTCAGGTTGCTAACTTGTCACAAAGATTTAGGAATAAATTCAAGAAGTTTTTACTAGATGAAATTATTTTAAGTGATTAAATCCGTAATAATATATTCATGCTATGGTTGAATTACCCTTCTCCAAAACCTTCACTGGCTTCCTTCCTACTGGCTCAACAAGAGTCCACACCTCTCACCTAAGCAAGCAAAACCCTTTAAATTCTAATTCTCTCCCCTGCTTTATCCACAAGTACTTCCCCAGTGAATATTTTGCTCTAAACAAATGAGACAATTCACAGTCTACTGAGTGCACTTTGAGCTTCCATTTTAAAATGTCATAAGTTCATTTAAAGCTTTCACAAAAAGCTTGCTCCCACTGTCAATTACCAACCACAAAATTTATCTATTCAACTTGCAGAAAACAATAAACATAACTTCTTCTTTTATTTAGATTACTACCTCTAATGCTTTAAATAATTGTTCAGAATTATTTCTTCCTTAATATGAGGAGTACCTCAGGATGAAAGGTGCTTTCTTCTAGAATGGAAAATATGAAAAACAAATTCCAAACAAACCTGAATTGAACAACCTAGGCTTTACTTTTTTATTTTCTAGTCTAACTTTTAGGATTATAAAAATAATAAATGCTTGTTTCAAAAACTTAAACCACTGCACAAATATTCAAGAGTAATATTAATAGCTAATATTTATTATGAGTCAGGTAATATGCTAAGTGTTTTATGTGAATCATGTCATTTAATCCTCACAACAACCTTATGAGGTAAGAATTATTATTATCTGCATTTTAAAGATAGGGAAACTGAGGCTTATGGAAGTTAAGTAGCTTGACCAAAGTCAAAAAGATAATAAGTGGTAATGCTGCAATTTGACTAAGCCACCATGCTAAGAATCAAAAGTCCCAGGCAGGGTGTGGTGGCTCACACCTATAATCCTAGCACGCTGGGAGGCCGAGGCAGAAGGATCACTTGAGGTCAGGAGTTCAAGAATCAAAAGTCCCTTATAATCCACCCTCTTTAAAATCCTATCCTCAGAAATTTCAACTTGGACTTTTAAAGAGAATAAATAAAATACAATGAACTCCTTCCAGTGAGGTCATTGACCTATAAAAGAAAGAACTAGAAAGTCCCTGACTCACTCAACTCTCTACAAAAGTAAGTTTTTTGAGAAGCACTTATAGTACCTGTCCTATATCTTCTCTTCCCTAGGTCAGCTCTCCCACCTGACATCCCTCCTTTGGTTTAAGGTGCCAGTCTTCTCCTCAGGTAAGAGTACTTTCCAAATGTCGTTTGTCCATATTATTATTAATAAAAATAAGCTTGTTTCCTGGAACGGCTAACAGAAATAACCACTAAACCACAATGCAGATTTGCGCACTGTCAACTGAAGCATAGCAAAATGGGACCCACAAGCTACATTTTTCATTGAGAAGACGGGGGGAAATTCCTTGAGTTCAGGACATTCTGAGAGAAGGCTCAACCAGAGGGTTGTTGGTATGAGCCTCCAACAGACCACCAGCGGGCAGAGCGGGTGGAAGCGTTAAAAAGAAGGACCAAATGAACCTGCAGGTTACACCCAGCCATCATGTTAAACAACCCCTCCAGATATTTTAAGTAAAGAATATTCTTTCTGTTGCAAGATGGAAATACTGTCTTCTCCATCCCTTTTCCACTCAAAGGAATCCTGAAACTAAGAAGTTTTTAATTTGGGAGGAAGGTCATTCTAAGAATCCGATGAAAGCAATGGATCCTAACCCCAGAAAAACAAACCAAAAAAATACATGAATGGTATTTCCCATATAATTTCAGGAGGTTACTGGACACCAGATGAAAAGCCAGTGTTGTTGGTAGTAAAAAGAAGGAAATGGACAATACCCTGTACAATATGATCTCTGTGCCTTCACAGTGCTGTGGGGAGAGAAAAGTTTCATAAACTCACCTCCTATCATCCTAAGTTTCTTTTTGGATTGGAAAGAAAGATGGAGGTTGACAGGTAAGACAGAGAGATGTACAGCCATGTCTAGCTGATAAGGCTGCTTTGCACGGAGTAGAGAAAGCGCCTCCTTCCTCTGCACTCTTTTCCACAATGCGCCCACACATTGCTGCTGTGATTATCTACCTATGACACGTCGCAATGTGAATGGCGCCCTCTGTGAGTATCTCAAGGACAATCTGCACAACCTTTGTGGAGCCTGGAAGATCATTATCCAGCCAGAGAATGAGACCCAGAAGGAAGAAACACAACATGTTAATCCAAGTGAGAAGCATGCTAGGCTCCTCTTCTGCAAAGGGCAACAATCAGCAGTCCTCCACATGCACCAGGGACAAGGCACAAGGAAGAAAGCTGCAGGTACAGCATGAAAAATTCAGGCTACAGAGAAGGAAGAACTGCCTAACAGGGGAGGCTGAAAGACTTTAGCTGGGGTTGCTTAAGATGGCCTAGAATTTCCTTTCTTGGGATTCAGACACATACATTCAATCACAAGTGTATACCTGCCTTTGCTTAGGCATTCACAATTCTCTTTCAAATTTAAAAGAGGGTACCAGACCTTTTTTGTCTCATCCAACTTCTAAGCTAGGGGACATTTGTGATGAATAAAGACTATAAATTAGATCCAATAAAAACTTGGGTATGCATCCCAGCTCCAGCTCTTACTTATGAGTGGAGGGTTTAGCCAAGCCCCTAAGGTCCATTTACGTCTCAGATTAAATGTCACCACATGGTACAAGCCCTCCTTATGACACACACCTAAAGCGGGTTTCCCACCATAACCCCAGGAAACTCTCTCTCAGCCCACTTACTGGTTTCCGTCCCGTCATTTGCCACAACTTGCACTTTTTTACATGTCTATTTACTTATTTAATTTTCTGTCACCCTCATTAGAACACTGGAGCCACAAGAGATAGAAACGTGTGTGTTCTTATCACACTTGTGTGTATTCCCAGCACCCAGAGCACTGCCCAGCCTATGGCAGCTGCTCAATACCTGATGACTCAATGAACTTTTCTGCGCCTTCTCCCTCAACTCTAAATCAGAGGTTTGCTGCGAGGAGTGAAGAACACAGTGGAAAGGAAGGGGCTTCTGTGGCAGCCAAGTCTATCCTAGGCTGCTCTGCAGTCATGAGGCACCATGGCTGCTGTTCTTCCAGTTACAAGTCAGCATCCACAGTAATGTCCTGAACCAAAGGCGGAGAAGTCTGGTGTTCGCAACCTTTACCCATCAAATCCTAGCAATGTCTCCATGTTTGTCTCTTGGCTGCTTTTGTGTCATAATTCACTGTCCCCAGGAGAGGATGGGGAAAAAAAGTAGGACAGAGAGGCTCAGGTACACGGTGGGAGGTTGAGCTCTTTCCCTACAGTCATTTGTGGCCTTCCCTTAACATTTACGTCTAGGGCGATGGTGCACTTGAAGGTATTTTTCATTTTGTTGTGGGGCTTCTCTGAGACCAGATCACAGCAACAAGACTTGTGATCGTTAATTTTAGATGTCAGCTTAGCTAGGCTATGGTGCCCAGTTGTCTGATCAAACACTAGTCTAGATGTTGCTCTGACTGTATTTTGTAGATGAGATTAACATTTCCATTAAACAAAGCAGACTGCCCTCCATAATGTGGGTGGGTCCCATCTAAGCACCTGAAGGCCTTAAGAGTAAAGATGAAAGCTTCCCAGAGAAGAAGGAATTCTGCCCCAAGACCGTAATATAAAATCCTGTCTGAGTTGCCAGCTTGCCATCTGCCCTGTGGATCTCTGCGAGACCCACAATTACATGAGCCAATTTCTTAAAGCAAATAAATAACTCTCTCTATATATATATACACACACACACACACACATACACACACACACACACACACATATATCTGATCTCTCTCTATATATATGATCCTTATATACATGATATACATATATGATAAGTGGACTAGGAAGATATATATAGAACTAATAGGATATATATATGCTATTTTTCTAGAGAATCCTAACTGATAAAAGATTTTTAGAGCATCTCAGAACTTGTGATTTTTGCATGGACAAAATCTACACTTCTCATAGTGATTAAAAGCTGTTTCATTCTGTTTGTTTTAATTGTTTCTCAGAAAGATGGTTAAGAACATCAGGGCACCCAATGAGAGGAACGGCCCTCAAGAGTGATCGGTTGCAAGTGCCTCTGGCCTCCTCAGAATCACTTAAGCTAGGCCACCCCTCTGCAATTCAGAGAAGATCGAAACCACAGTTTAGAGCCTAGAAAAAGTTCATTGAGTGGGGAAATGAAGAGCTCCTCAGAGTTCTGACGCAAATGGAAAAGATTTTTTTTTTCCACCCCCGGTTACCCCTCTGGGCCCTTTCACCACCTGGAAAAAAAAAAGAGTGGTACATGATTGGGCAGAATAAGTGCCTCTCCCTCCCTCTTGAATTCCGTTTTTTTTACATCTCTTTTCTAAAAATACAGGGAATTCTATGAATCTTTTTTCTGCTTCTGAAATATTTTCTACAGAATCTAGTACTTGCAAAGCGGTGATTATGAATGACTAAACAGTCTTGCATATATTTCTGGAATACTTGGAAATGCCTCTGTTATTTTTGGAAACGTGTGCTTGTTCAGGTTATTCCGGCAATGGGCAGCTACTGAAAACACTCTTTCGTGATAAAAAGCCTGTAGCTCCACCTACTGCTTCCTCAAAGATGACAACAAGGATTTCAGTGCTAAAAAACGAAAACTAAGATCCAGTGCAATAGCTTCGTTTTCAACATAAAGCCCATGCATTCAGCTGCTTTCGGTAAAAGTAAGCTAATATGTTTCTACCGCTGGCAAAACAAATACATATAGCCCATACATTACTAGCAAAAGAGGGGGAAATAAAAACAGGCAAGGAATGAATTGTTTGAGTAGTTTTTAAAACATCTGTCAACATCTTTGCCAACATCTGCTGAAAAGTGAGATGGATCAGAGAAGTCCTTGGAGAATACACAACTTTGGGGAAAGAACTCACTTTAAGACGTAGGCAGAATAATCACAAACATGAGGCCTGATGCTATCAGTGAATCTTGTTGTGCCTGGATTTGAAGAAAATGGTGAAATGGGAGCTGTAGGCAAGAGAGAAGTGAGCAAATCCAAGTCTTCAAATGTTCTTTTCAAAATGGGCCAATTCTCAACTTCTTTGTCTTTTCTCATGGCTCACTCATACAGGATCTAGTCCAAGAAACAATTTCCGATGAAATTAATTCTTTTGTTTTGACTATTTCCATTGCTACCAAACCTCCAAATCAACGTCTCTCCATTACTGCAAATTTTCCTGTCTAATTTCTAGAACCTCAACCACAATAGATTATGCTATTCTTCTCTCAAGAAAGGATTAAGAAATGCCAACAAGGAAACATTTTTTTTTTCTTTTCTGCCCTTTTATTGTTCCTATGAGTCTCAAATGCTTTTCAGGTAAAATCTAGTTTCTTTCCACCACAAATAATAAGATAGAACAATACATTTTTCCTATTTCCCATTTTAAACAGTGAAGCATAACTGACCTAGGATGTAAAACTGGGAAGAACACTGAGAACTACTGTGTCACTATTCTCCAGGTGCACAGCCTCTTTGTTGCTAAGTCTAAAGGACTTTTTTCTGTTTTCTTTAATCTGACTTAACTGTTTAAAAGTATATACATACAGTTTTGGTTTCATGATAATGCAATAACATACTGTAATTATGCCATATCAATAACATTTTTATTTTTGCACCTTTACATACTGGGATAGGGTTTTTTTTCTTTTGGACAACTCAGGGCCAGCTTAAAGGGCATGAGACCTGTGTAGTCACAAAGGGCACCACGCTTAGAAGGTCCCTGGATTAATATTCTGCTCTCACTGTCTTGAAATTCCCAATTGTCTTCACAAGGGGCTCTTCAATTTTATTTAGCACCAGACCCTACAAATTATGTAGCCGATCCTGACTCCACTTCTAATTCCCAACCTGAAGCCCGCTCCACCATTTCCTCTGTGAAGGCCTTGGTTCAGGCCCTGTGTCCTCTTCTGTGGATATTCACAAGAGTTCCTAATTAATCTGTTACCTTTTTTCTCTCTTGCCTTCATTTTCTCCTCCAGAATATGCAGACCTCATCACACCACACCCTTAAAATGTTTAATAAATTCTTATTGCATGCAGCAAAAAGTTCAAATTCCTTAGCAAGATGTCTTGGTCCATTTTCTGCTGCTAAAACAGAATACCACATGCTGAATAATTTATAAAGAATAGAAGTTTATTTGGCTTGCAGTTCTAGAGATTAGAAGTCCAAGAGTATGCACTGGCATCTACCATCTGCTCAGCATCCAATGAAGGCCTTCTTGCCGTGTCATCCCATGATGGAAGTTATCACGTGGCAAGGAAGCTCACACAAGAGACAGAGAAAATGGGGGTTGAACTCAACCTTTTATCAGGAGGTTACTCTTACAATAACTCCATCCCCAGATAATTACATTAACCCATTCACAAGGGCAGCATCCTCATGACCTAATCACCTATTAGAGGTCCCACCTCTTAATACCATCACAGTGGCAATTAAATTTCAACATGAATTTTGGAAGTAACATTCAAGCCATGGCATAAGCATAGATGATTAATACAGTATGGTACAAACTCTGTTCCAGCCCCTCCACCCCCACCCCTCACTTCCTTCACTCACCCAGCACTACAGCGCAACATTTTCTTGTTTTTCCCTATCTTGTTTCATGCCTTTGCCTGGAATGCACTTCCCCTCTTCTTATGTTGAGGGTACTGGACCAAATGTGACCTCTACAGTCTTCCCTGCTCATTCTCTTACTCCATACAAATTCTTAACTCCTCAATTGGGTAGCATCTGAACATACTTTAGTAGGGCTCTCAACATAAGCACCCATATGGCTTATTTATTCCACTCCAAATTGTGAGCTTTCGGAGTCCGGAATCACATCCTGTTTTTCTTTCTACCCTTAACTCAATGACTAGCATGAAGAAAGCACAAATAATAGACACTCAAGAGATCATTGAACTTGAATTGTCACTTAAGTAATGGGGAAACCTAGACCCAAATGTTTTAGTTATTCTTTCAAAGTCACCCGTAAGTTAATAGTAAAGGCAGGACTCAATCTCAGGCCACCTGAATCTTTGTTTGATATGCCATGTTGTCTTCTCCTGGTGGAATTTTCAATAAGATATCAGCTGCACAGTCACCAGGTGTGCCGAGTCTCAGTCAGTGCTAATTCCACTGGCCATATCACTTTGTCATTAGAGGCAAAAATTGAGATTAACGTGCTTTACCACTGCGAATAAATTTTGCCGGTCCCCTTAACAGCCAACAATGCACTAATTTCCTTCTTCCTTAGGCCTAGAGGAAGGACATTTGAGACTCACACAGCACTGCTAAGTCTTCCAGCTTTCCTAGCCACCAAAGTGTAGGTTCCATCCAAGCATGCTTGGATTCCACCTTGCTCAAAGACAAGGTGGAGAAGTCTCCATATCTCCTCCCTGCCTCACATGCCCTTTCCTATCTATAACAGTGTGTCTGAAGCTTGGTGGCACATGGTTTCTCCATTTTAAAAAACTGTCCCACATATTTGAAACTTGGACTTAGGGGGCAGAGGGGAGAGCAAGGGCAACATACATAACCTAAACATCTGTACCTCCATAATATGCTGAAATAAAAAAAAAACTGTCCCTAAGGGAATGGTTCATATTAATAAAAGTTGAAAGGATATTCCATAATTACCTCCAAATATGCAATGAGTTTTGTTCAGAGAATAATTATTGCCTCTTTTCCAGCAGCTCTGAAGAAAGAATGAGTAAATTGTTCCAGCTCCAGCTGGAGGGATCCAAGGTAGCACCAGAGAGAAGAAAGGGATGGGACACAGAGTGAGAGGGTGGAAACAGACTTCTGATAATACAAACTATTTAGAAAAGAAAGGATTAAAATTTCATAAATCAACAAGTTGTTAATCAAACAGAAGAACATTCCAAGTGCCCTCTTCAGCAACTTTGGAAATATCTTAAAAGCAAATTATGTCTGTTGTTCTCTGCAATTCATTCCCACAGAGAATTTGGGATTAAAATTGCCGACTGAGGGCATGTAATCCGGGGAGAATTTAACAGGGGCTGGTGCTCTTATTCAGATGATGCCTGCTTCCTCCTGGACCCTAGCTGAGGGTATGTTCAGTATGAAATGGGGGAATGACGACTAAGCCAAGGATCAGAAGGTTCGGTTGAAGCACATCCTCCCTCTGCACCTTTGTGTCCTTATCTGAAATATGTGCATCAGGGAAGAGCGAGACTTTGATGATGGACAGACCAGTCCAAATCCCAGCTCAACAGCACTCAATATCTCTGAGGTTCACTTTCCTCTTCTCTAAAATGAAAAAATATATCCTCTATCTCACAGAGATTTGTAAGAATTCAAATTATTTAAAGGTCTCATCATAATGTCTTCATTGTGCTCAGTTTAGATAGATAGATAGATACATACATATATACATACATAGAAGAAAGAAAGGAAGAAAGAAAAGAAGGAAGGAAAAAAGGAAGGAAGGAAGGAAGGAAGGAAGGAAGGGAAAGATTCCTTCCCAGCTTTTCCGACATAGAGGTCTTGAGAGGAGTAAATAACACAATAGACACGTCTGACACACAATCACCACATAATAAATGTTAGTTTTCTTTTCCCTGCCTTCCCACCCCACCATCATGATAAGG